>JAGDQP010018410.1:12322-25966 GCA_022664845.1 Lepisma saccharinum | reverse complement strand
TTGTTTTCAGTTTTGTCCACATGTGAGCGGTGGATCACCCTGTTACACCAGGTCCACATCAGTTCGGAGTTCTATCTCAGGGAAAGGTAAATGTCTCTGAAACTTATCCCAATTCATTCTTTTGATATTATATTTAAAGGAGTCCTCTTCCTTAGCAGCACCCTGCGCTGCACTATTCGCCGCGCCAATTTCGAAAATAATTGGGTTATGGTCGCTTGTGGTCCGGCTATCCAAGACTTGCCAATTATCGATTTTGTTATAAAGATTTTGCGTTGGTAATGTTAGGTCTACATTTGTTTCTGCTCCTGCCCTGTTACAAAATGTTGGGGGTTGTCCCTCCGTATTTACTACAATCAGGTTATTTGCAAATATTAATTCTTCGAGTTCTTCTCCTCTTCGTCTATCCCTATCATTTCTAACGTTGCTGAACCACAAAGGCGACTTTGCATTTGCGTCCATAGCTATAATTATTTTTTGGATCTGATGTGTATTTATTATTAATTCTAATTTATTTATAAACTGTGTGATCTCAAATCTACATTGACAGTATAAACTTATTATTATAAATTTCCCAAATTTGGTTAATAGTTCTGCACATGCAGTGAATTCATCTGTTAGTTGAGTAATTTCTATAATTTGAAAATTTTTGTTTAGATTTATTATAGCTGCTTTCGGTTCTTCACTATCTAAGTTGTAGTAGGTATGTTTATTAGCCTTCTATTCAGAATATATGGTTCGTGGATGCAGATTATATGAGTCTGTAGTTCCTCAGCCAGTCTTCTTACCTCCGCTCCAACAAATAAGATAGTGGCCAGAGTCTTAGTCAAGGTACCATACAGGCAGTCTCCTAGTGATACTGAGGAAATGCCTGGATAGCCCTTAGTCTTTATGGCCAACACGAGAACTTTAACCTGTTAGCTTTTCTAGCACTGTTTCGAAGTGTACGAACGGCCATGACAAGGCTTCCAGGTTCAAGCAAGTCCTGCTGCCGGTCACGTTGACTGCGGCCATGACAAGGCTCCCAGGTTCGAGTCCTGCTGCCGGTCACGTTGACTGAAGTTTTCCAAGCTTGCCATTAGTATCAACAGGCGGATGCCTATAATTATGGTAACTAGATAAATGGGCCGGTCGCCACTTATAATGTATTATCGTTATTTCGTAGCTCAAATGACTGTTTAATCTCTAAATTTACACTAATGTGTTTGTAAGCGAACTTTACGTAACCAGTGTTCTGATGTCCTTCCAAACTGTCAGATAAAATAAGCAAAGATTAAATTAAACACCACTTTGAATTTTTACGTAATGCTTGACCAACCTCTGTGCTTATGTGTGTGTGTGAAATAATTGATCGTACACTTAATAGATCAGAATGAATTACCAAAAGGAACCACTAATATGTTTATTTTTAAAGGAAATAATATCAATATTATGTTATCTCTGTATTGTAATGAAAATAATTCCAATTTTAAAATTGCAATTCTAAAATCAATTTCATTCGAATATGAGTTTTCCTTTCGCATAACATTAAGACACTTTTTTTCACTATGTAGCAAGTTTGTCGCGTTTTTTTTTTTTTTATTTTTATTGTTTGTTAGTTTATATTCATCATTCAATCATAAAAGATATAACAAAAATAAATAGTACAGTACTTTTTCATTACAAATTATGAGGTGCAATATCACTTTTTATATGTACTATTAAGTGGTCTTCTCTATGCTCTCGCATTGTATATACACTCACGGTACGTACAGTAGTCACAAGCTTTGCAACTAATAGCTGCTGTTTTCCATAAATCTAACTCTTTGGCCCCCTCTAGGGTAAACGTATGTACCAGTATTGCCCCTTTTAGAGCACTGTCGTTTTGAAACTAGAAGTGCATATCTATTCTGGCTTTTTTTTCTGTTCATGCTCATGCTTTGTTTAGATTACTAAGATTGTAATGATGGTAAAAATCATGGTTGAAATAACTCCGTTTAGACTACGGAACTTAACTTGGTTATCATGCTTGTACTGCCATCTTGACATAAAGGAAAATACTAAACACTTAGAGTAGAGAAAATTTTCTTTCTTTACTGGTTAGTGAGATATCGGAATGTATTATACGGTATATAGGGATCGTCCATATCGCAGGCTAGAGGTATGGCCATATTTATGAATCACTCCCAAGAGGTGGGTGACTACCAGGAGCATATAATTTCAATGCTCCTAGGAGCTACCCACATCTTGGGAGTGATTCATCTGTAAACAGAGTCAGGGATGACTTTTGCAGAGAGGGGGAAATCCCAACCATCCCCTGCTACAAGTCGAACACTGGGTACAGATTTAAATAATAAAATAATGAACACAAATAAATTTATTGTAGCATAACATTTTGTAGATTAGTTCTGCCATCATTCTTTTATACTTTAAAAGTGATACGCACCACTAGGATGCTATATATTTCGATAACGAAAGAAATAAACTCACGAAGTGAGCCGCGCTTAGCGCCTACCTTGTGATTAGATTACTAATGTAACAAGATAATTAGATTACTAATGTAACAAGATAACCGTTGTAAGTTAACGCTGGTTAAATTTGGAACCTGCGTTAACGGTAACTTGCGCTTACATTACTAAAATGATATCGGTTAATGTTAACCATGTTAGTAATGTAAACAAGGCACAACTGTAAACACTTAAATCCTTCCCGAAATTAATTGTACAGTGAATCAATAAAAATGCTGAACACCCTCTCTAATCAGTACTTGGCCCCCTTCATGTCCAGTTATTAGCACTATACGTTTTTGAGACCTGAAGACGCGTACCAGTCGTTCGCACAGTTGAGACTAATAGTTGGCCCCACTGCACAAATATTTGTTCTTGTGAAGCAACGTCCTACGTGAAAGTACAAGTCATCTTATTTTTGTGCCTTGAAGGTTAAAATACCTATATTAGAAATCTGAATATTCTATTTAAAAAAAATAAAACGCCAATTAAATGGGCACTTTGGGAAAATGCATATCAGTCCCCGTAGTAGAAATAACTGGTAGCAATAATTTACACAATGATACATCCTAAGGGGTTAATAAATATATTTCTAGTTGTTAAGGACTGAAAATCCTACAATAATTACATTATAGCAATAAATAGCTGGAGGAAACTCAAAGTATAGTCCTTTGCTTATTTACCTAGATTTCAATAGATTATATTTGTAGATTAACGAAGCTTCCTTGAAATTATCACCTTAACTACGACCAATAATAAAGATGATGTGTTTCGTGAACAATATCAGTTTTGCCAAGTTATTTTCTACCTTAAAAAAATGAAGAAAAAAATGGGTACGGCCAACTTCAAGAACGTCTACCCTACCGTATTTTTTTTATTTATTTATTTTAACTTTGATCACTGCTTAGACCTCCATGTATCCCGGATAGGAGGTATTGTTTCTTCTTGTTTCTTGTTTTAATTGTGGCGACGATCTTGATTTATTTGGATGAGGAAATCTACCCCATCTAAGATCAAAATTTGCGCCATTCTACTGATATTTTTTTTCATAGAGATCCTTCTTATTTATAAATATTTTTTGTTCATTTATATATTATTTTCTTGAGATCACCATTGTAGTTGTTATTATAATTAGTTTAATTCCTGAATTCTCATATGTGATTTTTTTTATTCTCTCTAAATAAGTAATTAAATCAGGTTTTTTTTCTTCATTGTTGTCTAATGCAGCACTTTACAAGTACGAGATACGTTTGTATTGTAGCATTCGAATTATAACAATTATTATTTGTTTAAAGATATTTGCCTTATAATATAGATGTAGGTGCTTCTTACATATACATAATATTTGTTAATACACACTGTCTTATTTTAGATTTGTTAAACTATTTGAC
This sequence comes from Lepisma saccharinum, assembly GCA_022664845.1. Classification (NCBI taxonomy): domain Eukaryota; kingdom Metazoa; phylum Arthropoda; class Insecta; order Zygentoma; family Lepismatidae; genus Lepisma; species Lepisma saccharinum. Next base: position 22,092 of record JAGDQP010018410.1, on the reverse strand, counting down.
AAAAGGAAACACCAGAGGAAGTTTTTTTTTTTTTTTTTTTTTTTTTTGAAGGCGAAGAAGTGAAGTTTTATGTTTAGTAATAGTTGTTGTTATAATTTCATCTTTGCCTTAGTAAAATTGGGTTAAATATTCTCACTTATAGATCAGCTATAGATGTTTTTTTCTAAGATAGTAATATATAAGTTATTTTTTTGGAAGGTTGGTGAATAAGAGAGTCTATATTTAATGGAAGTTGGTAATGAGATCTGAGAAGCTTTTTTAAAAATGGAAGTCTATTTTGTTCGTATAATGGGCATTGGACAAAAATGTGATTAATAGTCTCATTTTGCTGTTCTTGATTGCAATCACACAGGGGTGAGTTAACTAGTTTGATTTTGTGTAGATGTTGTTTTGTGGCTAATGATTGGATCTTAATCTTGTTATTAGAACTATTGCCTGTCTAGCTAAGTTAGTAAAGAACCAAGGAGTGTTAAATTGTAGTTCTATATGCGGTCTGTCTATTTGATTTGAAAATTGAGGTGTGTTTTGTATCCATTCTATACATTTGTTTTTTTTTCTAACTTTATATATTAAATCTTCCCAGTGCACCCTAAGATTAAGTATTTCGATAATGTTAACAGCTTCTCTAGCATATTTATCTACTATTTTATTTTGATTCCAAAAAAGTGACCAGGTATCCAAGTAATATGTATGTTTTTTCCTAGTTTGATAAGAGTATCATACAAATATAATATATTGATTATATAAGGTGATGCTTTCAATAATTTTTGTTCTTCTCCGTTAAGTGCTAAGATTGAATAACTGTTTACAATATTTAAGAGCCATATATATTCCATAAATTTCTGCATTGAATATAGAAAAAATATTAGGTAAACGTTTACTTTCATGATATCGGAATATTGGATCATAAATTGCTGCACCTGTTCCAGTTTTTTTGCTTAGATGCGTCAGTATAAATGTAGTGGAAATCTTTCCATTTGTCATAGTAGAAATTCATGTGTTTATAGTTTTTTATTGATATATCAATGCGAGGATTCGAAGTAAATTTAAGAGAGAAACGAGGGAGATGCCGTTTAGTGATTATTTGTTCTGTTTCATTACGGTAATCCATGTATGTAGTAAACTAGTATTTTTTGTGATTTTTTTATGTCGATATTTCGTCTTTGGAAGTATTCTAATATTTCCTGAGTATATGTGTGTGATTTATGTTCAAATATTGATTCATCTTTTAGAATAGGATAGGAGGTCCTTCAGATGTCCATGGGATTTCCGTGTACTTATCTTGGGAGTTAGGGCTGTATTTCATGAAAACTTGCGATTTGGGTGAGTAGCCAATTGATATGATCGTTTTATTAGGTGTTCTACGCATTACGTAATAAAACGCGTACTTCGATTGGCTATTCACTCTAATCGCAAGCAAAGCATGCAACGCAAGCGTGCATGTAAATCAGCCCTTAGTGTTTTCCCAAACCTCGCTCTTCGTTCCAAACCCCACATTTTTAACATATTTCAAAAACTAAGGGTACTAGTGAAACGGCTTCTTTTACGTTGCAAAATATCCAGAATACTAAACGAAGATTGACCGTGCACTACAGGAAACGCCAGCCATGAAGCGGTTCTAAACAAGATCCTACTCCTGCTGGATGACGTAACCTGAAAAACTCCTATTCAGCATCCTGGTACAATATAAAAGAACCGTCGCCACAAACGAGGGCCAAAAACAAATAAAATAAATAAATATCGGACTTTACTGAGAAGCCTCCTCAAAACAGACAACAATGTCGAAAAAGGCAAAGCAGGTAGCATCACAGACTACGCCCTACTTCGCACTTACAGTAGTAATACCACATCGCTTCTAATAAAATAGTGTAAATGGACAAAGCATCAAAGCCAAACCAAATAGTATAGCTGAATAAAACCAATCCATCAGGAAATGAAGATGAAATGAGTGCCCTTATTTCTCTGAGATTTAAATATTACCCATCGGTCAAATAGAACTGAACCTATATTATTTTAAGGGGAAAATTTAAACCTCAAGGAGAATTTAAATAAAATTGTATATCACTTTCCGCATTCTTACAGGTCAAGATCAATGCTCGTTGACAATGCAAAAACAGGAAAAAAGTAATTACGCTAGCGCAATATTTATTCAAACTACAGCCCAGCACAAAGAGTACATTAACCTTCGGAACCACAACGGTCATCCCCAACTTTATAACTACTTTGGTTTCAGTGGTCATCAATACTCCTACCATCCTCACTCCTTACCAATCACTTCTCCTTATCTAAACCCGCTTTTCTCTTACCTATATTAAATAAAAGAACGGAAACTAAATTAACCAGGTAGAATCTGAACCTACTACTCTGGCAATCGTGGGCCGGAAACTATCTACTACTCTATACGATTTTTTTACTTCAAGTTCCATTCAGAGGCAACTAAACCAAAAAAACTGCAATACCACTCCAAAGCCAACAACCTACCTCGTTCCTCCAGCAACAAAACCTAACATTCTTAATCCACCGAAACCTAAATGGTTAAGTAAGGTTAAGAACTCTCACGGAAAGTTCGCTAATCGAATCAGAACTGGATTATCCGATATATTAAATTGAAATAAGTTCAAAAGAAATTAACTTCACACACATTGAGAATAAATGCTAAGAGGATAACTAAACTTCACGTTCAGTTTAGAAGCATCCTAATTTTAATTATCAAACATTATAAAGGCATCTACTTATCTTATATTGAACAAAGTGCTCTTAATCTACAAATAAAGTTTTAAATTTTAAATAAAATTGTTCAGCACTGTTTACATTTCATATTTCTGTTTATTCCAGTAACCAAACGTCCAAATGTAAAGATTTTGAGTATCAAACTCTTTAACAACTACCTCAGTAAGCATGAAATCATGATAAACATAACGAAATCTATAAAACATACTTCATAAAAGGTTAGGTTGTTTTGTTCAGAAATCATACAATATTAAACAATTTAAATAATTTTCAGTCATCATGATTAAGTTAGATTATATTATAAATAGTTATTTAAACCTAGATTCAAATACTGTAGTAATTAAATTAGAAATTATTATCGAAATATACAGTATTTGTCCCTTTAATGATGTATTATAAGATATTCCCATTTTTAGGTTACATAATCATTTATGTCAAGCATGACTTCTCCGATACCGAAAAAATAATGGTAGTAGATAAGAAAAGAAAATATCAGTATTAATTAAGATTTCATAATTTTATACAAGTGTCCCAGTTACTTCAAAATTTACTTTCTAAATAGATTCCTACACCAAAAGAAAGGGATAGAATTTTCTTAAATATTTAATGAATTTGTAACAAATTCCTACATTTTTGTATTATAATCTACTTAGCTAAGGTTGGAAAATTAACTAGGAAGACTACATGTAGAACCGAAAGATTGAGCCCGGCCTGAATTTTAACCTGCCATGGTAGTAGTAAATTCTACAGAGTTAGATAAGACATTCATGTTTTTTTGAAATTTTTAATAAAATTTCGGTAAAGAAAAATTTCATCCAAAAGTTTACACCTGCCAGACACCGAACCCACTATCCTGAAAAATCACTTCCACTCCAAACATTCGGAAATGATTTTTTCTTAAAAAAACTTAATTTCTACCAATCTTCGAGTCTATGGTAGATCAGCTTCTTTTAAGGGCTTTCATAACTCAACATTTCACAGAAACTAGTCTAGCCCGAAAACTTGTAACTTATAGATACTAATGGGTACCGAAAGTGTGCCCGAGATTTTCTTAGTGATTCTTATAGTACTCGACGAGACAAACACGATGGCGTTAAAAATTTTCAAATCGGAACAGGGAAACACTAAAAATCACGATCAATATCCAGAAAAACACAATTAACTCTATGGGTACTCAAAGTGTGCCCGAGATTTTCTTATTCTTATAGTACTTGACGAGAGAAACGCGATGGCATTATTTTTTTTCAAATCGGAGTAGGGAAACACTGTCAAAAATCACGATCAATATCAAAGAATTAATATTATCAAAAAATAATTATGGAAAGAGAGCTGCAATCGGATGTCGCTCTTGCACCTCTGTCTGGACACGCGCATAGCATTAGATCTATGTGTGTATATTGTAGTGATTGGCTAGTGTCGAACGATAGACGACAGAGAAATCATTTAATCTCAATCATCCACTTTAAGTGCAATGGTTGTTATCTCTATGCGGCCGGTTTTTATTTGCCTTTATTCTTAATTTATGCACGTACCGGACTATACATATAATAATATATGCTGTAAATAACATTTAGCTTTTTGGTAAGAATTAATACTTGAATCGTCAAACTATCTGCACAGCGATAACAACCGTATACAAGTCAGGATCTCTGCAAATATGGTACCGACAGGATTCCGAAGCGAGCATCGCATTTGAATGATTAATGCTTCATTCCAATGTTTCAGCGTTGGAATAATTGCAGCGAGATCTTTGCAACAATACTTCAAACACCTTCCTAATCCTACTAATTCCAGAGTTTAAAATTGCTCCCTCCCTCTCGTATTTCGAGAAACTCTCCTGCGATCTAGATTATACAGGTTTGAAGTCGTCTCGACGAGATATTTTCAGCGACTCGCCATCCAGTTTCGTAGTCCTAGTAGATCCTTAGTTAAATTGTTATCAGACTCGAATTTCAAAAACTTGATTTTTAACAGTGCAATCTCTATATGTATTAGAATGTTTAATGTACGTGAAGAATAACCTCAGTCAATTAGAAAGTAATGAATGTGTTCACAGCCACTTAACAAGGCACAGAACAGATGTAAGAATTGGTCAATGTAATTTAAGTACAACTACAAATAGTTTTGTCGAGTTGAGTAAAAAACTGTAAAATAATCTTCCTAAGAAAATCAAAGACCTAGAAACAACAAAATTTAAAAACGTTATGAAGCATAAGTTAACTATCATGGCTGTTTATAGTGTAGATGAATTTCTTGAAAACAGCTACAAAATCTGAATGTAACTATACTCTAAAATGACGATGCTATACATTGTATATAATTATCTTAATTATCCGGCAATAAAACAATTTGAATTTGAAGAGAGATTGTACAAGGTTTCCCATGTTGGTTCAGACTGAAAGTGGATAATCGAGATTACTGCTCCCTATCTTTATATATTCATTAAATTTTTAATGGCATCGATCAGTCCGGTATCGCCTTTAGATAGAGGTCGATGGTACAAAATATGCAAGACGCATTGTGAAAAATCGCCAGTTCTATTCTTGGTTAGAGAGAAGCAACATACTCAGAGCTTCATCGCACAGAAAAACAATTTTCTTTTTGATTTTGAAGAGTATTTATTTTACTGGCCAGATTAAAAGCAGTCTCACCATGGAGTGGCAAACGTTAGATGGAATAAATGATTCCAGTTTTACAAGTAAGTTTCCAAATGAAGGATCCACTATTGCATTCCTTCAAAATGTTGGTCTAATACATAAACGAGAAGATGTGGAAAATATCAGTATTTCATGCCAGTCACGTTGTATAGTGGAGAATCAAAGCAGCTATAAACTTGGATTTGGATTTAAGTGCACTAAAAAGGCATGCAATAAAGGAACAACGTGTACTGAATGCTTAAAGGGTAGAAGATGTAAAACAACTTGCCGTAAACGCATCAACTCGCTCAATAATACATTTTTTGAACGTACAAAAGTGTCATTTACATTTGATATTCCTGTGGATGCAAAGCCCACGAATTACACGATCAAAAATTAATGAAGAGACTGGTATCAAAGGTGAATATCACATCACTGACTGGACATCGTATTTACGAGAAGTTTGCTATTCTGTCAACAAGAAAACAAATTTACAAGGTACAGTCGAAATTGATGAATGCCACTTGTTCACACGAAAAAATCACAAAGGCCGCATTCTTAAAGGTCAATCGTTATGGGCTATAGGAGGTGTGAAGCGAGAAACTAGAAAATGCTTTATTGAAGTTTCAAAAACACGAGATGCTAATACTCTTGAACACATCATTCAGGAAAATGTTGAAGAAGGCTCAACTGTGTATACTGACAACTGGAAGGGATATAACAATATTTCGAATAATTGTAAAGTGAAGCATGATACAATTAATCACTCGAAAAAGTTCTCTCGAGTTAAATTGATCATAAATTTATCAAAAGGCACGTCAGAAACGAAAATTGTGACAATCAACCACTGTGAAAGAATGTGGAGAAAACTACGCAGAAACATGAAATGTGTTCGCTCTTACACGAACAATAAAGGTGAAGAAATTGAATTCGCTCCTTCCTATGCAGATGAATATGTATATTTTCGAAATACATTTAATCCATTGACAAAAGAGAGATACGGTCGCAAAGTTCCCGATCTACCTAAAATGTTTCAAAACATACTAACAGATATTCGATCAGTTTACCCATGTATAAATGGACCAAATAAAGTTCATCGATCTGAAAATGTTATAGAAATTCCAGTGACTGTCCATGAAGAGCCTCGTGAAAATTCGGAATCTGAAATCGAGGATCCGCTGTCAGAAAATATTATTGATTTGACATCTAATGATGAATATGAACCTGATTACCCAAAGTCAAGAAGTCCAGAGCCAGAGTATGTTTCAGAAGGCATAAGTAATGCATTCAAATCAATCAAAGAAAGTCCTAACAATTTAAAGGACCATAAGTATATAAACTATAATTTCAAACTATAATTTGGTGAGAATTCAAACACACTGTAGCACAATGTCTCATTACAAAGCATTTATCCCAAGTTTGCACTTTGTTGGAAGATATTTAGAAACAGTAAAATATATTGGAACTAGAACTGAAGAAAGTTTAAACCCCAAAATTCAAAATGTGAATTGGAGACACAAAGAATTTGATTTCTTGTTTGATACATTTACCATTTTAAGAGCCACAAGCAATGGAAATTGTTATTCAATTCTATTAGTATTTCGTTATTTGGCAATGAAAACCACGCCCATTTCCTGCGATTGCTTTCAGTAAAAATAATGTGGGATATGCAAGATGAACTTTACAATAATTTCAATCTACTCGTCGAAGATTCAGACGAACTGGCACGAATAATTCACATCACAAACAATAACCGAAAAGATTACACGAATTCCACAGTCTGGCTGGGGACAAAACGTCCATATGCAAATGATTGCAGAAGCTTTACAACGACCAGTTTATTGCTATCAAATAAATGAAAAAGGGGAAAATTTCAAGAATATCTTAAAAGCAAACAATGAGAAAGCAAAAGTAACAAATTTCAGAAAAACTCCGTATATTCCTAAAGTAACTGGGCAGTTTGAACCAATTCGTGTTTTACTACGTAATAGTCACTTTGAACCAATCCTTAAATTGACAAATGACACTGTCCGAGAAAACCTTAGGTTTGTTTAAAAATAATTTTTGACTGAAAGTGTGCGTGGGTGAGACAAAAAAAAATATATATATAAAAACAAAAAAATATTCCACAAAATTAACAAAAACAGCGTGAAAGGTGAATGAGTGAGATGCTCCTAGATATGCACCACGTCCCCGTCGTTAGGAGCGGAAACGGCTGTACCCGGCTAAGAGTGCATAAAGAAGTAAAATAACGGTATCTTGTGAAAAAATCTCGGGCACACTTTGGGTGCGTTTAATTAGCAGCCTGGCCATGGGCAACTGTGTTTAATTAGCAGCTAAAAGGCCGCGCCACAGTCTGGCTGTGGGCTGACTAGAAGTAGGACATGCAGCTCGTTTTTGGTGGGAACAAGAAGAAGCTGTCGAGAATCAGCTGTTGCCAACCACACTATAGTTATTGGGTTGTATGATAATTTGGATTCAAGTATACAACGTATTCCTTGTTTGTATATGGGTTGCTTTAGAACAATTGAAATTTTCTGTTAATCAAAAATAATAAGAATTATTTAATAGGTATAGGGAAAAAAGTGTGTAGAACACTTAATACGTCACGATGACGGTTCACACTAACAAGATGTACGAATCATTAACTTGTTTTGTGTTAGTATGGTTATAGTTCAGGAGATGGCTCAAGTTGATAACAATGTTTTCTGAAAAGTCAGTCCGAAAGATAATACATTAACTATATCGATATATAGTTTCAAACACGTAAGTTGCTTTAAGAACTTCACTGGAGGATATTTTCTCGTGCTCTGAGCATGAGATAGTATTTTTCCATAGGAGAAAACCGTTTTCTTGAAAGAAAACGCTGACATATGCTGTTAGTACGCAAGCGCTATATACAAGGAACAAGTATAATCTTGTAATTAATTTGAGTTCCACGTAACTATCGCCCTTGTGTGTGTCATAGAGAACCCTGTTTACGAGTGATTAAAATGACTTGAGTACTCTGTCCCACTATAACCTGCGTATACTGAGGAGGGACAGATATATTAACTCTCCATATACGCGGTATACAATAGCCTGAACAATTAGTAAATCTAGAATGTGTCTTCTTAACTGTAACTCATGTGCACCGGGGGAGGGGCCTATATTACTACTCTAGTTCTAGATATTAGCTGCTTCTGTTGTACGGCGTTAAATATACACCAAATGCTGCTTTCATTATTTCGAATACGTAGCATGCATAATGTGATGTAAAATCAAGTAGTGCTGCTAAAACACATACGTTCTTCTACATTATATCCTTGCACTCATATGACTCCCTTGGTTTTGCATCACATTCTAGGTTCTATATATCCAAAACGATCAAAGTAATAGTATTTTAAGTATCTTTAAACACAGTCTAACAGGAGTAGCTAATAAAGAGAATAAATCCTGTTGTATTTGTAGACAGAGGCTCTATAAATTTATAACTCTCACTGCTTTATTGAGTGTACCTATTTTAACTATTAGGGCTGATTTTCATTCACTCTTGCGTTGCTTGCGATTTGGATTAGTAGCCAATTGAAACACGTGTTTTATAGCGTGTTGTATTGTACGGTAAGTGTGGCACGTAATTTAATTGGCTATTAACCAAAATCGCACGCAAAGCAAGAAACGTAAGCTTTCATGAAATCTAGCCCTTACAAGAAAGCACGCCATAAAATACGTGTTTCAATTGGCTACCCATCCTAATCTCAAGCAACGCAAGTGGGCTTGAAAATGAGGTCTTACCCATGTGTGTCCAGTAGGCATACTATCATGGCTATTGTTTCAATATACAGGCTGCAAATATAGCTTATCAAAAAAACAACTAACAGCGACAATTTGGTTCTGATAGAAAATACGGTTCCCTCCATTCTGAGAAAATTTTCCCCCTCTCTGGAAATTGTACAAATCGGAAACTGCTAATTTCATGAAACTGTTTTAGAGAAGGTTATCTACATTTCACCTCTATTTCACCAAGCACTCACAATTCTAGTGTGTTGGTAGTCATACAAAATATAAAATCAACCACGCTCGGTCATGTTCAACGAATAAGGTATTCAACATTTACAATTTCTATGAGTATTTTTTATTCAATTGGTCGGCAACGCTGATTCAACCAGATATCCGCTGTCTTGTTTTGGCTCGCCAACGAATATTCTGTTTAATTACACACAGGGCAGGCCACTAGTCAGGCCAGTGGCCGGGCAACAAATTTAACGCACCCTTTGAGTACCCATAGAGTTAATGGTCATTTTTACATTGTTTCCCTGCTCCGATTTTTAACGCCATCGTGTTTCTCTCGTCGAGCACTATAAGAATCACTAAGAAAATCTCGGGCACACTTTGGGTACCCATAGAGTTAATTGTGTTTTTTTG
>JAGDQP010018410.1:0-12312 GCA_022664845.1 Lepisma saccharinum | reverse complement strand
ATCTCGGGCACACTTTGGGTACCCATAGAGTTAATTGTGTTTTTTTGGATATTGATCGTGATTTTTTACAGTGTTTCCCTGCTCCGATTTGAAAATTTTTAACGCCATCGTGTTTGTCTCGTCGAGTGCTATAAGAAACACTAAGAAAATCTCGGGCACACTTTCGGTACCCATGACCAAATTTTCAATCTATTATAACCCCCTAGGTAGTAATTCACAATCCTATAAGAAGGGAAAGGGAAATCACTATTCCGTAATATTCTGATTTTACTGTTTAAAAATTAGAAAATCGTACTAATAAACGACTCAACAGCATTAAAAACGAAACTTATTGTTGATAGCATAAATAAAAAGGAAAATGTATTTGAAACTAATCTTTACCTTGAGAACTTTTACTCTCGTAAGAAAATTAATACGCCTGAAAAAAATAAAATACAAACTAAAAGAAAAAGAAAACAAAGAACAAACGAATAAAAACATTGAGCTAAAATTTAAAAGAAAAACTGGAGTGATTGAAAAAGGCTGGTAAATTTGATGCAGCCAGCGTTTCACTAGCAAAAATGTAAGTTCATACCGCACTAGAACTCACAAATTACTATGAAATACAATGAAGAGCGATCTCGAAATCTAATTGTCGATTGATAAGTACTGAGATTTCAATTAAATAATGACGTCATAATCTTTGAAAACTTATCAATCACCAATGGATTAGATCTCGAGATCGCTTTCCATTGTATTTCTTAGTAATTTGTAAGTTCTAGTGCGCTATGAGGTTACATTTTGATAGTACTCTTAGTTTTTAAAATATGTTGAAAAATGTTTAAAATAGGTGAGGGGAGGGGTGGAGCGAGGACCCGATCTGACGTATCGTTAAATAAATGCAAATGGACTGGAATTAGAGTCGGCCCGGCCCGTTTAGTTCTTTCTTTCTCTTTTCTTTTTTGCCCAATTTCCCGGGCTTTTAGGCCAATTACCTAATAGAAAACATCGGCCAAGTATCATCATAGAAGCAGATGCTTTTCCTTTATTTCAAAAAGCAAGTTTATTTTAATAGTAGTGGTCTGTACGGGCCGGTCTGGCTGGTGCGGGCCTGGGTTTGCAGGACTCTAATAGAAATACAGTTTTCATTACCTACCGATTCGTTAAATTGTAAACGAAGTTTGATAAAACCCATCATAGTTTGCAAATTTTTGGGGGGATGACGCACACTGTCTGTATATTGTACAGTGATTCCGCCAGACTACCCTCTGGGGGGTGTTTACCACAAAAGTCTCGACAACACCCCTGAACTTTAAAATTTTTGCCGTCAATAATCGATAGAAACCGTATAAAACTTCACTTACACCCTTCCAATTTTAACCTTATACTCACAAAATGAAAATATTGGCGGAAACCCAGATGTTATAAAGGTGAAACGCATGTTGTATAGGGTTACTAGTTTAGCAGAAATAGTCAGGTGAATATTTTCTTTTCGAGCGGTCGTAATAATTCAATAACTTCGGATTTCGGAACAACTGTGGCTATTTTTAATGTTGATAAGATATTCTTCGCTAAAAACGGCACGTACTCTTCATGTGAAGTCACCGACCGTGTACTTTGAAGTCGAAGTACATTTACCCTTAGCAAGTGAATGACAATGACATAATACTACGAAGTTACAAATTCTTCTGCAAGGGTTGCAGACGATAAAATAAAGCAAATAAAGTAAATTGAAACTATATAGAGCATGCGCACGTAATATTAAATAATGTAAAGCTTCTGTACTTATGAGGGCTATTTTTCACGAATTCTTCGTGTATTACATAAGAAGGAATTAAAAGAATTCACATCCGTCATTCGCTCGCTCATAAAACTCTCTTGAATACTGCAGTAATCACGTGACATTTCAAGCAATATGGCTTACATTTGGTGTTGGTGTTAGGAGGAAAAAATTGCTCGTGTGTTGCTTTGCTTCACGAGAAGACTATGGTTATTGGATGTCTAAATAACAATGCAAAGGAGCTCTAAAACCAAAGAAATGTTCATCATTAGGGCGTTAGAGAAGATTCTAAGCGATAAAGATATCAAAAGATCGCACCACTCCCAGCTGAAAAGGGCCTGTGAGGTGGCACTAGGTGAGTTGATCAATTGAAATATGTGTTGGTAATTAAAGTTACTGTCAAATTAACAAGAGCTGTTGATTTGTGAATATCATATTGTCATGTGAGTTGCCTTCTGAAGGTATCTAAGATGAGCCTAATGTAGTGTAAGGTGTAACAGCTTAGCTCTGTATGTTTACACTGGTTATCAGCTGAGATAATGTATTCATTTTCCGTGGTTTACTGAAAGCATATCGTTAAATAACCATACTGAGAGTCTTTACTGAAGCAACGGTTAGCTAACTGTCGTGTAGCTATCATTGTAATTGAAGTATGTATGTGCTATTATCATTGAAACGGCCATTCAGTGAAGTGCAAGGGATTATTAGCGATCAGTACCGCTGCCCTATTGAATAAACATGTCCGTAAAGATTTAAAAATATTATTGAAGTGCCAATGATATGTTGTCGCATTACAATATAATTTTCTTTTCTAGAATTAATGAATGGAGACTTTGAGCTGATAATTCTGTCACTAAATCCGTTATCGTTATTTACGTTGATAAAACAAGATAGTTTGCTTCGCATCCTCATTTTAATGGCCTATTGTAGTATTAGTAAACACTGTAGCATGCTCCGAAGTCACGAGTAGTGAATTTGATTTACCTAGAAACTTCCCAGTAAACAAGTTGGGTTAATTTTACTTTAGGTTCCTCCCAAGTAGTATTAGGCCTACTGGAATTTGTAATCTCTTCAACGGGTTTGGACGAATGGACGTGTTGATACGAAAAGTATGACAAAGTTAGGAGGCATGAAATAAGAGCGGAAAGTCCGAGGTACTATTTTGGTGCTTCCGCGGCCAGGCCGAGCACGTATGAGTGTTAAAGGTGAACTATATCGTGTGAGATGAAAAAAAAAATAACTTTCTCGATATAGGATATTGTTCGTGATTGATTTTTGTGGCAAAATACCTGCCATTCATAACACGAAGTGACAACTATTAGTATTCTTCCGCATGCCGCCAATTTTGTCTGTGGTGAACAACTCGAGTACGTATTTCACAAAATGGTAATGACACATGCCCTTTCGAAACACATTTGGATTGCTGGCTGCCGGTTTACGTATATAAAAGAGTCTGATTATTTACAAGGAAATGAGTGGTACAGACGGTACATATGGCTCTGAAGCTAGCGGAAGTTGAGAACCTTAAGTAATATTAAACAGGATCATTGACTTGAAAAGGAACACAAAGTACGTAGTGCAGAAATCACACGGTATGTTGGGGTATAAAGTGTTGACATGATTCGAGTAGCTAGTCTTGATGTAAACAAAACAACCAAATCATGTGTTCAACAACCAAGGTGGAGTCATTACGTGAAGAGATCATTTTACATTTCCACACAGCGTATCAAAGATTTTACATACGAATTTTCATTACGCATTGTCACTTCCCATATTGATAACACTTTACTGTTCATGCCAACAGCCTTTCTTTACGGTACTTCCACAGCATTTATACGTATTTTACTCGATTCTTACTACAGGCCTCCCAGTTGCCCTATAATTCCTATATTTTGAACATTTCTGTGAATCTGTTTTAAATTCTAATCTTGTCCTATATTTCCCCCCTTTTTTTTGTTTGTTTGCTTGTGGGAAAGAATTATTTAAAACTTCTGTAGTAGTGTGTCACATTATTATTATTATTATTTGCAAATTGTCACCTCAGGGTCACACAGCTTGGGAGCATGGATGTAGCAAGCCTTCTCAGCTGAATTCAGTCATTCTTCTCATTTTCTTGACTGAATTCCTTACTACTTTAGTGTTCTTCAATTTCTACCTTTTTATTCAGTTCCCATTGGAGTTAACAGTGGTCTTGGCTTAAATATAATCAGAATTATGGTTTAATAAGGTAGGCCTAAAGTTACCTTATCAAACAGTCCTATATTGTTACAATATCCCGCTAAGAGTCTAGTTACTAGTAGGTTAGATAAGATCGTTTAAGATACGCTCTTGTACTTACGTGATTCCAGCGAAACACTTTTATGTGATAATTCTCCCATCATCCATCCCAAAGGCCGTAAACAAAATTCAAATACAGAAGAATTGTAGCAGATTGAACTTCAAAAATTCGCTTTTTGTAAAATTGACAGTGGATTATTCACGTATTTTTAAAATTTTGTAAAATAATATTTTAAAATTTGACTTATGGAAAACCATTTGAATGAAAATATTTGTGGTTTAAAACCTACGATGTTGGTTCAGGTCAACACTGGAAGCACCAAAGCGAAAATTAAGGTCGTTTGGGTATAATTGACGCAGAAAGGGTAATTTGAAATATACAGGGAAAGGACGATTGGAGCTGAAGTATAAAAGTGAAAGGCAATACGAAGAGAAAGAAGAAGAATTCAACTTACAGGAGAAATAAAAACAGTGAGATAGAGGAGGCTAAAATTGCTTTGAAGTACCTGTCAATTTCAACAAAATGCAGTTTTGTTGAGAGAGGTCTTGTTTCCTACAATTGTATCCTCTCTGTTGCCCGTAATTATGACATCGGATGCTCTTTTGAAACCCCCGGACGAGAAATCTCAGTGTTCAATACATTATTTTGGATTTGATTTCGAACACGTGAAGCCCAGTTAAATATGATTGAAACTAAGTAATAGAAGTTAACTAACCTAACCAAACAATTAATGTTTTGAGCGACTCGGGAGAGTATCCAAAGGGCAGCCATGACTCATCTTCCTACTACTATTTTGCTATCCCTTCCATAAGTACAGTCAGATCCATAGAAAATGACCGACGGAAAATTTTATAAGAGTAAAAATTTGAAGAATTTGGCAATATTGAGGCACTCTAAACCAGCGTTTCTCAACCCTTTTCATCCTGCGACCCCCTTTCACCATACATTCTATCCGGCGGCCCACAATTTATTTTGTGTAATAGGCCTATTTGCTTTTCACTTCAAAACATAACAGTTTGTTTCTTGTATTTTTAATATATATCCTAATTATATTATCCTAAACTATTCAGCAAACTAGCTACATTATCTTTAGTAATCATTAAAAACAGGAAGCAAAATAAAATGCTTTCTTTGAAATGTATTACTTTTAACCTACAAAACCGTAGTTAAATTTATTTTTTCACCTTCGCTCGCGACCCCAGGTTGGGAAACCCTGCTCTAAACAATTGAAGCGTTTGTTTGTTTGTTTAAAAATTGCCATACTGTGCAACTTTTTGGACTTCGGACATTTTTTTCTCTTCGCCATTTTCTATGAATCTAAATATACATTAAACACGTTAAAATCAGTTGAATTTTAAGCCTTTTTTTTTTTTTTTACAGCGTGCGTATTCTGTGTATAACTTTCCTGTGCCAATTGTATCTTTCAGCAATCATCGCTTTTTTTTTTCTTTTGTATTTTATGGCGACAACTCATAATCAATTAGTTTTTTGTTCTTTTACGCCAGTACAAGTCAATTAAATTCGTCTATAATCTAAGTAGTCGTATTATTCTCTTAACATTCATTCACTTCTTTATTATAATGATTGTATTTTTTTCTAAATATATATAAAAGCTTCGTTTGTGCACGTCATTGTAGTATATGTGAAAGTTATTAAGATACTGTCATGGTAACCAGCTTCTAGCACATTCCGATCACTCCACTCCACTATCCGCAAACCATTATTTTGATAAAACGAACACTTCAGATTTGAATGCTTGAAGTAAAACCATGATTGATGTATCTAGCATTTAGAAGCACTAACTATTAACACTGACCAAAGTTCTGTGTTTTAACATAGGAAGAACTTTAAATGAAAATTCAGTCATCAATCACTGCAGATTGAATTGTCATTTAAATTTCTTTTATGTTCCAACATCAGAACATGGTCTCCATGATAGCGTTATGTCTTTATCATTGTCACAACAGTTCTAATTGTTTATTCATTGTTGTGTACCGGCAACTCTAGTCTATTCCGTGCATTGATTTAATTACTCGTTAGTTATTAATACACAAAAATAGTGCTTTTCTTTGCTATTTTTTTTCGTTTGATTTCTTCTGTTATCTGCTACTGATGGACCTAATCTGTATTTCCTAATTCTGTGGCATTCTCTGTAATTATGTATACTGGCTTCCTTATCTCAATTGTTGATTACGTTCGTACACGAATGCCGAGTTAATATAATGTTTATCCCCGTGTTCAAAATTCCTTTGCAATGAAAATTAACTTCTTTACATCATCGGCACCGTATGTTGCGTGTGGATTTTTTAAGTAGTGCATTTATGAATAACCCTCAGCAGACCTTTCCCATTATTGAAATCGTAAGGAAACCGAAACTAGGACTTCGATCAACGGATCTCAAAATTGGCGTTCAATCTACATTACTTATTCTATTCATAATCCCATGAGATAGTGATCCTGGATACTAATTATTCATTCTTCTTTGTCTTAGTTTTTAGTGGTCCATTTTATTTTGTACCTTTCACGTTTAGATGTTCTTTAACTATACCTATTAATTTTTTTTTTTCAGTGGAAGTGACAAAGGGAAGATATTTAATTAATCCTTTCAGCGCATGTGAAAGAAAGAGTGCACCTATTTAAAATTTTTCTATTCAGACTAAACCAACTCGGTTACAAGTAGTTCCATTAGTGACGACAGGAAGATGAATCATGTTATAAAGCTTTTTTAAGTCATGGTTCCATGGTTAAAAAAATGTTCCTTACTTGGGAAAAATGACAAAATGTCCTTCAAAATACGCGGTGTCTAAATTTCCGGGAGAGGTAAAAAATTACCAAAACTTCCTCCGCCCGATTCCCGAAATTACTACACGTGATTTAGTAAAGGGCACATGTTTTCATTCCAGTACTGACCTACCTAGCAAATTCTTTGTTATACGATATAGGCGTTCTTTTCTCTGTATTTTTTTAAAAAAACTTACTAAACTTGTTCGGGACACCTTTAAATATACTGAGCCTGCACTTACTTCATTTCCCCTTCCCCCCTCCCTGTCTTCCATGATTCTTAGAATCACTAAGTGTGCTATCTTGTAGCTTCGGGCTATTATGCATTCCCCCCCACGTCATATCCTTATAACACTTCCCAGATAGAAGTTATGTTTACGGTACCAGATTAACAATTTTTGAAGAGGAAGTTAATTTCCGTTTTTATTGATGATAATATTTTAGATAAGGCAACTTATTTGGTGGCTGAAACTAATAGTGTATATCCTGATCACCATTGTTGTTTATCGTTTCAACCAAGGAAGCTAAAGAAACAAGGTAGGTGCCACTGGGATATGCGCAGTAGCAAGTGACGTCATTAGCCGACAAGACTCGAGGCGCGCGAGAATTTAAATACGGAGCGCTGGCTTGCCAATGCGTGTTGTGTGATATATCAGAGTGTGGTTTTGTTTTATCCTTTCGTGTGTGTTTGTGTTAGATTTAGTGTATTTTGTATTTCTGAAATTACATTTACAATATGCCGTTAGCGTGTGCTCTTACTCAGGGTTTCCGCCAGGATTTTCAGTTAAAATTGGGGGGTAAGTCAAAATTGGGAGGGTGTAAGTGAAATTTTGTATCTATTTTCTTCTGTCGATAATCCCACAAAATTTTTAAAGTTGGAGGGCGTTGTTGAGACTTTGGAGGTATACACACCCACAGGGGTGGGTCTAACGGAATCACTGCTCTTGCTGCTTGTTAAAACAGAGGTAAGGTACATGATAAAATAATAACATACCATAAATTTCTGAAAGAAAAAAAAAACTCTTCGTAGGAGTTGGGTGTATTTGTGTAGGAGGACGACACTTTCAATCCGGACAATTCATATATTTGCTCTGAACATTTTGATGAATCAGATTACATTCGATTTGAAAGCTGAATTGCTCGGTTAACCCTAATGTCGGATCTAAGGGAGCAAGCACCCCGGGCGACAAACAGCTAAAAATTAAAAATTAAACTTTCTAAAATGAGGAAGTAAAATTGCCGTTTAAATTGTAATTGACTTAAAACGTGTTAAAAATGTCAATACTGGTGCACTAAGGCATTTTTATGTTATTCCATACAATCTCCCTTCATCTTCAAAATTCAAAACTATGAAGTCAGATAGGCAGGTCTATTGCCTTACTGGGGTTAGTAATAGCGATGCTACGATATGCTCCAGAGATAATAACAAAAGTGCACTACGTGATGCGAGACAATGTTGTGGCCGTCGGGTCGGCCGGTCGTGTTGTTTGCCTTTTAAAAAAACGATGGAAAGGGCGGCAAAATTTAATTTTTCCCCCATAGGAAAATTTCTAGATCCGGCACTGGTTAACCCAGGAAGAAATTAAAATTATTCTGCAGAACCTCATTTGTTATTGTTTGCGGACGTTGAATGTTGACGGACGATCGAAACAAAGCACGTAGCGCAAGATGTGAAGATCGGAAGAAACTTGTGTCAGATATCTTAAAATCTCAAAGTTTGGTTATAAATGTAACCGATTCTGCTGCTACAAGCAATGATATTGTAAGTGAAGGTCAATTTGAAGGATTTCTGTCGGAGAATTGTTTATTAAAAACGTAACTTTTCAGATGCAGAGGAAAAATTCTAGCTTTAGAAAAAACAAAACATCTTATCTCGAAAAAGAATTATCAAAATTTAAAAAGGTTAGTGAAAAATTTAACAAAATGTTTTCAAAAAGCCAACATGAAATGCTTCTTAATATCGCATGTAAGACCTGGGAAAATGATAATATTACTAAAGCTGTTATAGTACGTGCACCATCGAAAAAAGTGCTTTGATTATTTGATTATTTCAGAAGAGTTTTGTGTTATCCTCTCCCAAGTCCCTGCACTTTGTACAGACGCCGTAGTGCGATAATATGTCCACCGGGTTTATTAAATATGAGTTTGGAACTAATGACACACCAGACACAACAAAATCTAATTGCAAATAATTTTGCCAATGTCCCTTCTGTGTGTCAAATGCATGGGTACATCTTGTGTTCGTATGTGTTATCCTCTTGCTCTCTTGACTGCGGCTGACGTCATACGAGCGAGACTGCAGACGATAATATGCGCGTGGCACCTACCTTGTTTCTTTAGCTTCCTTGGTTTCAACATCCGCAACGTAGCAAAGCCATTTGCTAGAGGTAAACATGCTTGAATGGCATCGGTCAGAGTTTTTATACTTCTAAAGAAAACGAACATAAAGTCTCAGAAATAAATGTATCTATACAGGATGTTGCAGATCAATAACGACATACCTACCTAACGAGATTCCTGACATGAAAATAAGAAAAAATGTATAGACCATCCAAAGTGCACAAATGCTTTGTTTTGGCGCTGTAGACTGCCGAAAGTGCGGGGAAATGAATTGTAGGGCTTGATATTTCCAATACAGTTAACAGTAGAACTGAGGCTGCATGGTATCCTTAAAGATTTCAAATCTTCTCTATCCAAATATGCACATTCCATAATTGTGTAATGGATGCGCAAGGGAAGTACGATATTTCCAGACATTCCCTGGAGTAAATGTGGGACGAATAAGACTGTATAAGTACAGATGATAAATGTAGTCACATCCGACCAGGCAATGACAGTCTAACTCATAAAAAGTACAGCATACGTCCGTTGAAATGTATGTAATTAACTCCTGTTTGTTATGCAACCGCGCATCATTTTTTTTTTTTTTAATCGTTCCGCAAAGTAAATTGTTTGACATTATCGACTTGCTGAAAGATAATCCCATTCATGCCTATTTCGACTCACCTTTACGTGAGAAAATTTCTTAGAATCTTTTGCGCACCCATTGCAGAATTTTGGAATATATTTGGATAGAGGAGGTTCGAAGTCTGAGGATATCATGCCCCCCTCAGTTCTACTGTTAATTTTATTGGAAATATCAAGCCCTTCAGTTCATTTTCCCACGCTTTCTGCAGCCTATAGCGCCGAAACGAAGCATTTGTGCACCCTCTATGGTCCATACTTTTTTTTATGTCAGGGAGTTCGTGAGGTGGTTTATCGGTGTTGTTTTGCAACACCCTGTATAAAAGCTTACAAATAAATCAGAGAACATATTCAGAACTTACTAGGATTGTATATAAATGATTTAGAGCAACTTGAATTATATGATCCTTGATGGTTGTGGCTTCCAGGTGACACTTCGACCCATTCCACGTAGTCTCCCTGGAAATAGATACATCGTTGCCATCTCTTTGACAATTTTTGTATTGTCTCACGAAACCGTTGTTCGGAAGTGTCTTTTACCCACTTCCTGACAACATTATGTAAGGCTTCATTGTCTAAAAATCGGTGACCAAGCGGTGGATTCTTCATCTCACGGGGCGGGGCAAAGTCACTTAGTGCGAGGCAGTAGGACGGATGTGGAAACCCCACTTAAGAACCATACGGACCATCACTGCTCGTGGCTCTTCGTCGCTTGTCAGAGTGGTTACTGTCTTGTAGGACTAAATGACGCCGCCTTCATCACGACACTGTAGCGCTATCTCGCGGCTATATGACATTCAAGGTCAACACAATGATTACATGAAGTAACTGTCCAATGTCGATATCGTAGTGACAGTCTAAATCATTTGTATACGATTCTTGTATAATCACTGTGATTGATTAAGTTTAAGATGATGTTGGGACTTATTTATTTTAATTTACTTTCAGAGGAGATAAGAAACGAGCTAAAGGATGGGGGACAGATTTCCACCAATTCCTCTTCGGCACTTCCCTTGCCCAAGGATGATTCTGCCAACATAATTACTGCAGAGAAATACTTTTTACCTTTTGAATTGGCGTGTCAAAGCAAAGCAGCAAGAATTGTTGTGACAGCGTTGGACTGTTTACAGGTATGTGCTGTTTCCATTAGCAAAATAGAAGTCGAAAAACGAACAAGATTCCTTTAGATAACAACAACTACATACAGTAAAACCCCGGTATACTGTGAAATCTGCTATATCGCGGGTACCATCATGTCGCCTGATATTTTGAGGATGTTATTTCAGAGTGTAGTTTGGATTCCAGTTTTTTAATTCACATTTTCTTATCCCGTATTTCCAAATCCTTCTGTTCTGAAAATTCGAATGTACGTACTGGATGTTCCGCTTTTAATCTGTTGAGAGTTCACCATGTTTATTACTGTAGAATGCAGTATTTGATTCCCATTGAGGAAAAAAAAAAATCACTATACCGCAGATAATTTATAACGTGGGTATAAAACATGCCCCCGACACTCGTGGTATAACGGGGTTTAACTGTACTTATATATATATATATTTAGTGGTGAAAGTGCTAATAATCGTTAGCCAAAATTGACTGAAAATACATATGAAGAAAAACTGTGATGGCAGCATTGATTTCCAAGCGCTTAGGATGATTTTTTATGTCATGATTTGGGTTTCATAACCTCCCGTTTCTGACAGTAATGTAGGTTTCATGCATGTGTGCATTGCTTTTACTCAAATATACAACTTGTGTTAATTCATCTATAAACACAATTTCAGAAATGGGGAAGAAAATCCGCTCTGGGTGGGATAGTAGGTGCTGCATGCAATTTATTGCTAATTTTGAAGTCAGTGCTAACTGCCAACCCCATGGAATTTATCTCTTAGGGTAATTTTCAGATTACGTTACAAGCATCACTTATGTTGAGTCGCCGTGGCTCACTCGGTAGCGCGTCTGACTACGAATCGGGCGGCTCATGTTCAAATCCCGATAAGTATACTGTAAACTTTTCTCGCAGTGTTCTGAGGTGCACTAAGTACCAGAGTGTAATTGGTACTCCTGGGTGCTTTGGGAAGGTAAAGGTGATCGAGTGGGACTGGCCACCCCACCTCACTTCGCACCGTAGGTCGAGAATATGTGGAGCGCTACCTCCACATCCCGCATGCGCCATTCACGGCGCGTGCGTATCGCACAGGGGACAGCTTTAGCTTAGCTAGCATCACCGATGTACGAAATAGAGTACTTCAACCGTAATGTATGTAAGTTTTTTGTTTTTTATATAATTACAATTAAGAATTTACTTCATGATTAAACCTCTGTGGCGTTAATGTTTGAGTAAAATAGCTAAATACTATTAGACATAATATTAACGATTCGGACGTACTCCTTTCCTTAGAACCTACTCCTGCTACTTAATTCTTCAAAATAAACTTTCTTAAATAAGTATGTTTTGCCCCTTTTCACCTTCTGTATTTATTTGGAAAAGGTCTTAACAAGTTTGAAACGTTAATATTATGTTTAATAA
>JAGDQP010018409.1:0-36616 GCA_022664845.1 Lepisma saccharinum | reverse complement strand
TTTCATATTTATTGGATATATTTGTAGGACTATGTATTATATATTATTGTATTGAAATATGTGCTTCTTCACATATAGGTTAATCTATACTCTAAGAGACAATTTATCAATATCCTATATCAAGCATAATTATTAGACGAACTATATCATGTAAGAAACAGGTAATATGTCATATCTAAAGACTACGTTAAAATCTATATTTTCCTTTCAAAAGAACTTTCAGTAACCAATTCACACCATCACCTCATGGACGAAAAACTAGAATTTGGTATTTTTAAACGTGGTGACTCTTGCTTTATTTTGGTTTTAATCTTCTTATTCTTTGTACTGGAATTGATAGCTTCCTTATTTCGTGGCATTATCTTCATTTTAATTATTAAACAATACGATGATAATGTTCAGTAAAAAACATTTCAAATGACCAATTCTTTTATTTTGGACAGTTATGACTGAATTTTGTCCAAAATGACGGTAGGCAATTTTGCGCATTATTGAGATTTATTTACTTTTTCTGGCGCCTGCTAGTTACACAGTGTGATACATTGCGTCACACTCATTTATGTTCACGTATGGTCAGATAGATACATTATCCATGTACTATACTAATTAGGTATTCAACAATAGATACTGAACGAAACATTACGTACTTTCCAAAAATAACAGCAAAATATTTTCTTTCTAATATGCCACTTCAACTGGAGCTGCTGCCGCTCACACCACTAGTAAATAAATGGTTTCTCCTGTCATAACGATATAATATACTTTGACTTCTAGTAGCACCAACGGAAAGCAGAAGAGATCTGGGGATGGGCCATATTGGGGGCCCGGGTGATAATCTGTACACTTACCTTAGTTATTTTATAATTGCAGAGGTACTTCCGGTGACCAGCACATGAACTGCTGCTTAATTGTAGACCAATTGGTAGGTAGTGCAGATCAATTACTGGAGAGTTGCAGAGCAATTGCTGGAGAGTTTTAGGGAAATTGCATTCTAGTTGTTTTGCATTTTACCAGCGCATTCATAAAGTGTCAAGTGGGTCTGTAGCTTCATAATCGCTACAAGTTACTAGAGTTGTATACACAGTTCTGCAGATATTTTCCTACAATTCTGTGATAAGTTATCTTTGCTATCTGGACAGGAACAAGAAACAAAAGTGAAGCAAAATATTACTCTTCAAATAGTAATTTATTTCAGATTTGCATATTCTAATAAAACTTACAGCTTTTTTATAATAAATTTTCCTTTATTGGTAGGTGTTAATACTCATCATCATAATAACAGAGTAGGTATAACACAGATTATGTGATGTACATAACCCCATCTTGGCCGAAATCATACGCCATATTTTATCACCAATATAGCAAGATGGGAAAATTGCAAGGTTTCATTTAAAATACAGAAAAAAATGAATTGTAATTTTATTTTAGTTACTACGAAAGCTAACATTCTGACATGTAATTTTGTTTTGTATTTTCCTATGGAAGATCTAACCTTTTATCAATGGTTATTTCCTAAAGTATCCCTTCTTATGCATTTTTCATACAACGTACCATTGTGTTATTAATTACCGATTGTTACTATGATAAAAAGCAAGGAGTTGTGCATTTGGCCATTTGTAAATCCTACATTATAGGAAACACATAGTAGGAAACAAACTAAAAAAGGGCTGAATTTCGCAGAAAAATAATTATTAGGAATCACTAAGACTATTGAATATAATGAATTCCAGGATGAGTTCACAGAACAATTCTTCTGGTATGGGTACTTCAAAAGTTAGCAAAGTTTCTATTTCATGGTTAATTTTTCTTTTTTCGGTTATTGCAGTTGGGCGTAACTTGATATATAAAGATCTGATATAATAAGCAGCCTGTATAGCGAGCTCTTGAGTTTCCTTGTGAACCACAATTCGGAAAGTAGGTGTTTGTAATGAAAACTGGCTTGATATTGCTCAGGATAGAATCCTATGGAGACCGTTTGTTACTGGGGTGATGAACTTGCGAATTCCGTAAGCCTTAGAGTAACAAGGCGATTGTTTATTCCTGGTTCCTTAAAAATATTTCCCAATAGACTGCCTGCATGTTTCAACTATGTTTTCCCTGTGGAGTACACCTTTTACGCAGGCTTACAAGCATTTACAAACTGTAGTTTTGGAGGTGTATAGATTGTGTATCTCTTTAATGAACTCGATAAATTTATCGAAATCGATTTCTTTCTCACAGTTGACACATATTCTTATTTGTTTCTTTGCCATTTAAATTAAAAGATATAACCCATATTTCAATCTCTCTTATACTTATTTCTTCTTCAGATAAAATATTACATTATTTTCTGAAATTCTTGAATGCCTTGTTCGTTCCTCAGATTGAAAAAAAATCAAACTTCAACAACTAGTATCTCGCAACACAAAACTCAAACCTTTTATACACAGGCTAAACGGATGGAGCTAGGAAAACGAAATTTCGTACGAATTACACTAGCAGATAAAGCAAATATTATAACATTTTGGAAAAGTCGCCAACTTGGATCCAAAATGGGCGCCAAATGCATTGTTGCATAGAACACATAGCATAAACGACCGAATAGGAAACTGAAACTTTGTAAGGCGGTACATCATTATTAGCTGGTTACGAAAATATTACAGAATGCATCCAAAGACGACAAAGTTGGATTCAAAATGGACCACAAACATTTATTACATAGTTTCAGAATATTACGAGTTATCTCATTCACTTTCAATCGAAAAGAACGCCTTCTTCCTGGTGACGGGCTTTAACTGGTTCGATTTGTAGCCGGTACGAGATGTGCAGAATGCGTTCGGATAGACTGGTCGAAGAATACAAGTCGAAATATCAAAGAAACTTAATTCTTATTTACATCGTATCTTAAGACGATTACATTTTCTCACTTTTTCTCATTTGCCACTTATTGTTTGTCAAATTTATTTAATTTTAAGAGCTTTAAAGAAGTTTCAGAATATAATACATTTGCTACTTCTCGCAAAATGTATGCAATCAAAGCGTCTTAAGAGCTTCCGATTCTCTCGGATTTTCAAATCATTTTTCGGAAAGTGTTCCTCTGAAAATCGAACATATAATGTTGAACAGCATAATAATAATAAGAAAAAACCAAAGTTCTTTTTGTTATACTTAGGGCACAAGTAACAATAAACGTCCACGTCAATCATTCCTCAAGATTCGTTAGAACTTTAAATGTGTTAGGAGACGCAAATAGGTCAAAGAACATTGCCCTACTGAACGTCTCAAGTTGTTTGGCGCACTTTCAAGTATCTGGGCCTCTTTTCTTGTAAGCGTGTGTTTCAGACCTGAACAACTGTACTATACTAGTCTGGCATCAGGCCTTTGTAAGCAAAAAACAGAACCAGTAATCTCACGATAAAGTCAAAACTATTCTAGCAAAGGATGAGGAACAAACATCCGCCCGGAGACCTTTAAGTCAAAGCCGCGTGTGTCGGAAATCATCATATAACATTTAGAACGTCATTAAAGATTTATCAATACAAATTCCGCGCTGAGCAGCTGTTGCGAAACGATTATGAGAGTCACCTGCGTTAGTGTCAAGGCTTTATCTAAGTTCAACTAGTACACAAGTTATTTGCAGCATATTACTTACATTTTGTTCAGCTCCTATATCAATTTTGAACATTTCGGCTTGACTCTTTAGTGGAGCTTTACGTTAGAGACAGAAGATACCTGACAGTAGTATTGTGTCCTACATTTTGTTTCATAAACAAATGAATTGAACGGCCCAGCTGTTATTAAGGATTATAGCAGCAAAAAGGTATACTGTCTAATAAATATGTTTGTTCTTGCGTTACTAAGGAGTAAGCCATGGTCTAGTTGAGTGTACCATCCCGGTATTTTAGTAATGTGTGTGACGAAAACCCCTCAATAATGCAACGGATACCTATCGATCCCAGGACTATGTCTCGAGATCACAGAGAGACGCATGAAAGAACATCAGAACTATAATTGAACAAACGAACATTATAAAATTGCAACAGGCAACAAATGCATGTAAGACACTGCTTTCTCATGAATAAGTAGGTACAAAACAAATATACGTAACTTGTTATGTACAGAAATAATATAGTGTCAGTTAATATTTATATTAATAGCGCAGAAACCTTTTCGGGCTATATGAATGGAAAACAGAAGCCTCAGACTGTATGGGCCAACAACTCCCCTGGGACAATGCTGACCCATACAGTCATTTAGACTTTTCAGCTACCTAGAAGGGGGAAAATAGGATTCAATATATAGAAGAGGACTTTCAGAAACAAGAGAGTAGAATAGCCACAGTTGTACTACCTACACTCTTCTACGGCATTCTTCGAAGCTGGCTGTTAAGTCGCACAACTATCCAAATTCTTTCATACAGTCCGGTGAGTAACATGGCGCTTGTTTTACTTGTACAACATATTTCTACATGAAAGCAAACTTCTGAAATCTACAATTTATTATTATTGACTACATCCTATCCCAGTACCTTAAGTATGCGTTAACCCGTCAGAGGGGATAAGGCAAATGTGGTAGAGATACTGACTTGAATCAAAGATATCATTCTTTCTATATTGTAACTATAGAATATATCGATTTTTTTCCTTTTGTCTCTCTCATCCTTAAAATTTGCATTTAAAAGTTTTTATGCATTTAGAGAGACAATAACACAGCACTTCTGTTTTTATTTGGAATATCATAAGCAAACATTGATTTTTCTCATTTCTAAACACAGCATTATCTAGGAAATATGCAAGCTAACTTTAAGTCATATTACTTAATATGTCTTCACAAGTCAGCAGATATATGGCACGCATAACATTTTCTTCTCGTATGTTGCACTGATCTTTTTTATTTTCTCCCCCCCCCCCCGCTCTCATGTTTCTTTTGTTTCCTGTCTTCTTTAGTAAGTAATAGTGATGATTAGTTTAATTGAGATTGCATAGTTTATAAGTCAATGTAAACGAGTATATATTTATGTGGGTTAGTATTACGTCATTTTTTATCTATTGCAACGAAGCATACACGGCGTATTTGTTTATTGTTCTTTCTGCATTGACAACTAAGGGTTTTTCTAACATAGTAGCATGCCTAATACACGTAGTGGATGAAACGTTGGTCAGGAGCATGACGGCTCTCCGGTTATCACACCTCAAACATCCTGTTCCACCTGTTCAAACATCACACCTGTTCCACCTGATTTTCATGCACCTGAACGTCAAATTTACCCCCCCCCCCCATGTACAATCGCGATCATATATTTTTGACCCCCTTGAATGCTCATTTAAGCTTTTTGAATTGTGGTACTGTTCGCCTATTGCATATACAGCCCAGCTTAATTAGTGGATTGTCTTGTATGCATGCCATTCCAGGATGTGCAATTCTTCCTCCAAAAGCATCTTGCAGCAAAAAGAACGAGATTGTGTATTGCGGAATCATATAAATCGCAGGCGTTAGCATCACTTATAGAAATTTAAGATAAATTAGGTTTAATTAGAAGAAATGTTTCTTGTATCATAGAGAAACTAGTAGAAATGTATATTTAAGAACTTTTATATTTAATTACCACATTTAAAAACCTGATTAGTTAATGTTATAACACTTTTGCGTGACAAGAAAATACTCTGAAAGGTAATGAGGTATGGAGCAGAACAAAAAAAAGTGAGATAAACATTTGTGCACAAGAAGTGAAATAAATAATCTCAACATTACACAAAATTATATTCAAATGTATATTATTCAAATATATTCTCCGTCTATTTTACACATTTTGTCAGAAAGGTTGCACACTGTAATTAGTTTAAGAGAATGCCCAAACTAAGAGCGGAATTCAAACCCGGGATGCCTGATTCGAAGTCCGACACCTGAACCACTCAACTACGTATATCGTGCAGAACAGTGTTCACCATAACGTAGTAGTAGTTACTGAAAAGTAGCGATTGAAAAGGATACAATGGCATGTCTTTTTGTTACCTATGTTTATTTGGGGAGAAGTTCTGTGATTTTTAGTAAAATAATGAGCTTCTTTTTGTAAAACTGCCGTTTAATTACTTCTGTCATAGAGCACTGGAAACTCCCCAAGATACTACATTTTGCCTTCTCATAGCCATGCGTGAGAAATACCAAATATGGGCTTAATGTGGAAGTTCTGATGCCAACCCTGGGCACAAACCTCTGGTGCTAAGGGTCGTCGGACCAATCCCTGCTTATGCCATGTGGGCTTTGTGGTGCACAAACACCGTGTGCGTGGGTTTTCGCGCGGTGCTCTCGTTTCCTCTCACTTCCCTCATTCCACCAATTCATCCCATCATTATCCTACTGCCTAAAGGCCTTAAAATAAATTCAAACCAAAATTCAAGGGATGAAGTTCGTTTGAATGTATGTTTCTCCTTGCACTCAAATCACCCCTTGATTTCCGATTAGATCCTACATTTCACGCAACGGAGTGCGTTTTGAAATAACGTTGATAAAAAAAAGTTTATCTGAGCGCATGTGGGTTTTATAGGCCTTTTGGGGATTTCCTTCGGTTTTCAAAATAAATTGTGATTAAACGTAAATGTAAAGTTGTCACAGACCTCAATACCCCAGTCGATAACAGTTTGTCACAACTGGGGAATCCAGAGGCTTGGAGTGGGTGTGTTATATTTGTTGGAGTGTTAGAAATTTTAAATTTATACTGCAGTTTCTCGTTATACAAGTTCATAACGTGTGAAAATAATATCATAGAGTTAATAATAGATAGACTCAAAACGCTTCCCCGTTTCTTTCTGCGCTAAAACTAAAGGAATTTTGTTCAGAGCACGTGATTTTGAATTCATCCGTTAGGTAGCTCTGGCGTAGACGTCATATTCTATTATGAGTTCTATAAGAGAGCAGCCTAGTGGATGAATTCAAAATCACGTGCTCTGAACAAAACCCCCACTAGCTTTAGCGCAGACAGAAATGGAGAAGAATACTGATTATGTAGTATGAGGTTTATGATATTATATTTCTATCTGGGACCGTATTTGAAATTAATAGAGACACTGGTGGGAGGCACGACAGAGACACTTTAAAAGCTTTCGTTTAGAAATTATGTCATTTTAAAATGATTTGGGTGGGTGTAATGATTACCATAAATCCGCCCATGTCTGGTGCCCTAGTAGAAATGATGAGCTTTTCATGCAGAGAACTAAAATTATCAAGCAGACTTTAAAAAAAACTTTTTGTTTGAATATCCTATGGTGAACCATCTCATAGATATTGCATTTTCCGTCTACAAACACAAATACTAGCATGCTCCGCAATACAAAAATGGCCGCCATTAATCTATCGTTGGAAATAAAAGAATACCCGTTTTGAATTATTCTAAAGAGATATAAACATTAAAAGAAATAATAAAATATTAAGAGAGCTGAAGCAACTGTGCTGAACAATTTTAGATCAAGTAAGATACATGGAATATATGGAAGAGGGTTACTTGATTTAATTAATCTTTGAATTTATTTATGAGCTCTTGGCATCTCAGATTCAGGCAGGGAAAGGGTGGGTATTTGGAAGGTAGTCAGCCAGGACCAACTTCGTATCATCTTGCCTTTTGCCTGGTAAAACCGAGGAAAATCACAAGAAAAAGCTCAATCAGATGGGCGACGGTTGGGATCCGCTGCCAGAACTTTCAAATCAAATTGCTAAGCCAACATACTATCAACTGAGCTACGTCAGGTCGGTTCAAGTAATCTCGAAGTTGAAAGTAATCTGTAATGAGATACTAACACTTATTTCGAAAATATACTTCTGAATTGTTTAATTTTGTCAAGTAATCTTCATTAGCACGAAATCTGCTATTGTTGAAAATAAACTTATAAATGCGAAGAGGAAGTCCGCTAAAACCTATTGATATTGTAATTTCCACGTCGTTTGAACGAGTGGTCTAGGATGTAGATTATGAAGTCAGTTATCTTTGAATCAGTTGGGAATGAAACACGTGGAGTAAACTATGTGAGAATTTCTATTTTGAGAAACTGAAGTTCCTTTTGCAAAAATGAATTAGGTTACTAAAGTAAAATAAAATCTAAGTAATTTAACAAAAATCAGTTATACAATCGTAGTCGATAATCAGGTTTAAGGAGCTTGAAGTATTTTGAATGCATATTTTTCACCTTTAAAGGTGATATATATATTAGTTCTAATTTGTCGAGCACTGAAGATCTGCAAATGTGCAAGCTTGTGAGTTTTGTGCTACATTTATTGTAATTTGACATGACAATGAGAAAATTGCTTCCCATTACTAAGGTGCTTAAGACGAACAGTGTTCTTAAATTGATTAAAAGCATTATACTGAAAAGTGCTGAAACATACAGAAGCGAATTTGGTGCATATTAGAGTGGTTGTCTAGATTTTTAGTGGAAGTAGTATTGCAAGGACACAATAGGGCAAGTGAAAGTAGAGTATGCTCCCTAGTCTAGTATTTCGGAAAGTAGTTGTCCTTTTCAATATTTGTTTGATGACAGGTACAGAAATCTTCGGGTCGCGCTTAGTTTTAAGACGTAATATTTTGTTTTTTCAGGAAGTCAAATTATTTGTAACCTTTTCACAATAATGGCTAAGTTTTATCAATAAATTTGGTCTATTTTTGGTTAAAAATCAAAGTTTATAATACATTACAATAGTTAATGAATGGGTATGGGTATTTTCCCTTAAAATCTGATGCCTTCCATTCAAGTAAATTTGCAAGTTTCTTCACCGATAAATGGAACCAGCATTGAAAGTTTTATGGCTTTAATAAGTCAAGAAGTGTCATTTGAATAATCAAATTTATGTTTTGCAGTTAAGTATGTTCTCTAAAAAGAGAGAAATATAAATTCAATTCATGTTAAGCATTCTTTTTTTGTTACATAATTTATTTTTGTCAAAATAATTTTTAAAATGAATCTTTTATGAAAAGGTATTTAGATCTTTTAATTTGCCATTTTGATAAGAGATAAGAAAGGTATTCTAAAGGTAAACTTTAGAATTAAGAAAAATAAATATTTGAAAATTTTGTTTGGTATGACAAATGTTGGAGTTCTTATCGGAGTGACATAAATACGAATTTTAACAATATTTACCAGAGTTTGATACAAAGTTTTCTATTGCAATAACATTCTTCAGAATTTCTAAAAGAGGCAAGTATGAGTAAGGAAAAGTTTTTGTTTAATGTAGATTACTATTTTCCACTGAAATACTTAGTGACAGGTTGATTATTAAAAATAATTCATAAAATTTTACACATACACGTTTGCAACACTGGGAGGGCTCCGAAAACCTGGACACTGCCTCTCTGCACATTCGAGGCTACCGGTTGCCACAGCGTGTGTTTTGTAACCAAACTTCTCTCTTTACTAACACTCATCTCTTATTAGAATTTAATGGTTTTTACGAAACTTGCCTTGGTTTGGATAATAAAATTCAAAGTTCGAAGGCGATATAAAAAGTTTATTTCCAATATACGCAGCTAAGGTAAGTTAGGTTGATTTCGTAAGTTCCCAGCTGCTGTTGTGGTGAAAAGTCATTTTGTTCTTCGAGTACAGACACCAAATGTGTGTTCTATAATTTTCATTCCCATCTCAGTTCTAAACAAGTTATAACTGCGGTCCACCAACAATCAGTAAGGCTCTGGTCCCTTGATAGTATTTGGTTCATGAAATATTTTTTGGCATCGGCTGGCAAAACTGACAATGTGGTTCCTGGGAAATCACAATAGTAAGTAATCAGGGGCGAGCCCCCACCACCACATGGCACTGCTTTCTCCTTCAATGATGCAATCCGGATCCCTTGATTTTGCCTTGTTAGCACCAGTGTGGATTTAGAAGAAATTGATCCACGTTTGACAAGATTTTTGCCTTCAGACAAATTTTGGAGAAGAAATGGGAATACGGTTAATCAGCTATTCATTGATTTTAAGAAAGCATATGATTCTATCAAAAGTGAAAAGTTAAACAGTATCCTGATACTATTTGGGATTCCGAAAAAAATGGTTCAACTAGTGAAGATGTGTTTCAACGACTCCATAAGCAGAGTACAGAAAGCTAACAATATGTATAACAGTTTCAAGATTCGCAGCGGATTGAAACAAGCCTATGCCTTGTCCCCACTACTGTTTAACTTTGGGTTAGAATATGCGATTTTAAAAGTCAAAGGGGACTAAAAGGGACTATCATTGAATGGTTTGAGTCTACTGTTTGTATACGCGGATGATGTAGATTCAATAGTTGACGATATAGATGCACTACAAAGCAACACCGATGTCTTAGTAGAAGCGTGTGTTGAGATAGGTTTACAGGTAAACATAGATAAAACAAAATACATAACAAGCCGATACACTGGGAATGAAGGAAATAAAAACATAAGAATTAGGGATGAGATCACAGAGAAACTAAACAAATTTAAATAATTGGGAGCATACGTAACAAGCAAAAATTAGGTCATGGAAGAAATAAAAAGTCGCTTAGTATCGGGGAACGCATGTTTCTATTCAGTCCAAAAGCTTCTAACATCGCGATTAATATCAATGAAATTAAAATTGAAAATATACAGAACGGTTATTCTGCCGGTAATACTTTACGGTTGCGAAAGTTGGAGTACGACCCCAGCAGATGAATATAAATTACGTGTATTTGAAAACAAGGTTTTGAGAAAGATATACGGGCCTAAACGTGACGAGATGACTGGAGAGTGGAGGAGACTGCATTATGAACATCTCACGGAGTGTACGATTCACCAGATGTTGTAAAAATAATGAAATCGCGACGACTAAGGTGGGAGGCCATGTAGCTCGGATGGGGAAAATCGAAGATTATATTCTATCCTGGTTGGAAGGCCGAAGGGAAAGAGGCCATTGGGAAGACCGAGACGTCACTGAGAGGACCACATTAGAAGAGATCTTCGAGAAGCAGGTGTTCGTGATGTAAACTGGCTTGATATTGCCCAGGATAGAATCAAATGGCGAACGTTTGTTACTACGGCGATGAACTTGCGAGTTGCATAAGACATAGAGTTAGTTAGGCTAGACGTGACAAGGCAAGTATATTTGAAGCTTTATATAACCTTAATTTTTACTAAGTAAATATGCTTGAACACAACAAACTCAATTTCAAGTTTGATTACGGAATGGAAAATTTTACTTCTTCGCTTTGCATGATTCAAATTTGATTCAACCACTTTGCTTGATACGAGAAACTTGTTGGCCTAACGTTTCAAGGCAGAAATAAGCTTTATTCAAGATGATTTTGCTATGTGTGCCGCTACTTAAGAAACTTACCTTTGCATTTTTATTTACCCTTTCGAATAACAGAGAAAATATTTTGTATTTCTAATACATTTCTATTAAGTAGTAGGAGGGCAAGCCTTCTTGTCTTTTCGATGCCTATCTTCTTTGCCCATGCCAATGCACTTTGACTGAGCTAGTTCAGCTAAGGCGTTTCGAACATGTAAAGCATTTCACTACACTTTATGGTTCATTAAATATATTTTGACATGAGTTGGCGACACTGAAAACGAAGTTTCTGTGAAGCTGGAACATTTGCAGTATGTCCCTATTATGTTGAATAATATTTATGGCAAGTTTAGTGCTTCTATGACTAAAATAATGGAATAATTTGAAAATAAATGAATATGTTATTGTACCGGTAAAAAGGGACCCGAGTCACATTTATGGAGTTTGGAGAAAAACGACAAAAACGATCTTCTCTAACAGAGTAAGAATAGCTTTTTGGGCTTTCATGCTATTGTTCTGGTAGTTGGGTCAGAACCGTTTGTGATCCAAAAATACGCCTACCCCAGAGAGCCTGAAAAGACAATATCTCAAACCCACCAATAAAGTGACTCATTTCCTTCTTACAATAACAAATTCAAATTTAATTTTAAAGAAAATAGGCAGCAAGCACTGATAAGTGAATTGCTTAGAGACGCAGGCGACCTCAGTATTTTTGTATTGTGTGGAATGATGTGCATACCAAGTTCGGCTCAGCTAGGTCTAACTGAATGGAAACACTCTTAACAATTAATTTTTAGAAATGGGCTGGCAACATTGAATTAGTGCACCAATCAAGACGGTTCCACAGGCTCTGAGCAAGTCTATTCAAACCATTTCCAACGACACTTACGCATCTCTCTACATTTGTAGCTTTTGAGATTTAGTTTCTGGATACGGACAGACGCCAAAACTGGGATTAGAATGCTCCTTTCTTATAGCTTCGCTATGAAGGAACCAAAAACTCATTATTGAGTATTAAAGATCTCTAAAGAGAGGTTAAAAGTAAGGTCTATGAAAAAAGTAAACATTAAAATTATATTTTAAGGCGACTAGTAAATATAGTCAAAAGATTTTCTCTTGTTTTAGCAACTTAAAAACAAGTCTTGTTTGATGCTCGTTTAACAAAAGAAATCATAAGATCCTTTAGACACAGAAAGTTGTGTTCTTTTAGGTGAGAGCAGGTGTTTCACGAAGCAAAGCCTGATACACATGCCAGGTGTTTACCTTGAGACGAGAACATGTGGTAGCATGAGTCATCTAGAAATAAAGCTGTTGTGAGCGTATGAACAGAAGAAAATTTTAGTGTTTTCTTCTTTTTTATAAGCTTCCATTTAACTTCACTTGTTAGTTACGGAGAAATACTGTAAACTAATTTTGACCCACTTGCACATAGCAGATAAACTTAAAACTTTGCACACATATGAACTACCGATGAATCTATAGGGTGGTTCTGGAAATCAGTAACAGGGTCATAACTCAGCTCCTAGTGCACAGAAATCTTTAAAACAAAAAAAATATTTAAATCAAAGTGAATCTGCGGAATAACACAGTGATGTTTCTGAGAACAGTAGCGTCTACGGAATAACGGTGCCTTTACGGAGGGGATAACTTTAAA
This sequence comes from Lepisma saccharinum, assembly GCA_022664845.1. Lineage (NCBI taxonomy): Eukaryota > Metazoa > Arthropoda > Insecta > Zygentoma > Lepismatidae > Lepisma > Lepisma saccharinum. The sequence continues at coordinate 23,711 of JAGDQP010018409.1, read as the reverse complement.
ATTTAGAATATAAAGTGGGGCGAGGGTCGATGTTACTTCCGTTGAAACAAGCGCTAAATTTATAACAACTTTTAGAGGAAACACCTTTCGATCGCTTATACCGTTTGGTAGCTGGAAGGTCTAGTTAGTAGTCAAAATTAATATGGTGTAGAGGATTTTCGGGAACTTTCAGGTGTTAACTCAAAGGGAATAAAGGTTCCAAACTAAAGTGAAATACTAAATGGGTTATCCGGAATCAAATGGTAAAATTCTCGAAAACCACAGCGTCCTGGGAATATTGTTACTGGGGCGCAACTTCAAATTTTTTAACAGAAACAATGGCTAATTTTCTTTTTTTTTTGGAATTTTAACATTTTCAGATGAAATAGTTCTTGTAACTGGTGAAACCGTGGAAAATCTGTCATTATAGTCGACAGTGATGTTCGAACGTGGCTACCTATTGCCGCTCCGAAGACTTCGACATTACTGTCTGAACAACGAGGGCTGGGTACGATCTGAATGAAAGCTTTCTGTAAAGACGATGAAATTACCTGTAAGTACTTCTAATTTCATTGATTAAGTGAATGTTATTTCTTCTCTCTGGGGACGTTCAAACATTATGTAAGCACATCTTTAGTCATTTGATATAATTTGACCCAACTTTTAAGCAAAGATAAGCAGATATCTGACCTTCTGATTTGTATTAGATTGTTCCATAAATTCGTATCGTTTTATACATTATGATTTTTATTTACGTTAACAGGAGAACAGTAACTAATTAACACAATTACATAAATGCTGAGATGGCACATGGCTATTGTAGTCTAACTATACACAGTCATAATCGCACTGACTAATTCAGTAATGTAGTCGCCTACATTGTCAATGATTGTATGCCAACGTTGGAGGAGTTCGATTCCTCGACTTTAGAACTCTCGTATTTTGACTTGAAGCAACCAGTTAGTCAAGTTTCAAGAGCAGCTTCATCATGAAAGACTATGGTTAGAGAGAGTGAACTAGACAGACAGAGAGGGAGGGATAGAGAGAGAGAGCGGAAGAGGTGAATTTCTGTCGATCAAGGGTCAGTTCAATAGGAAGGGTGCGGAAGAGTTTTCCCAACCGAGTTGTTGAATAACTTCTTGGGCCAATTTGGCCGAATGTGGCTTGCATTTCTGTACCTTACCCATCCTATCGAATGCAAATGGTGTCCAATGGTTGAGTGGTCAAATTCAATCAGTTGTGCCAATTCCCGCGTTGTTTGCCAGGAATTCGTTGTTTGAAAGCACTGGGGTAAAAGATCTTTGTCAAGATCGGATGGTTTTCTTGATCTCGGATTATCAGATTAAGTCAAAGCGTTATTCCCGACCAGTAAAATACAGAGCCAATTCATTGCTGCTACAGTAGCACCAATAAGTATTCTCAACGTTGATTTTAGGTTCATTTCGTTCATTAACCGTTATCGGTTGAAAACAGGTTAATTTTTAAATCATATTTCAACGAAGAGGTCATTGCGTTGATAAGACGATAATACAAAGTGTATTCAATATGCTATTTTTAATTATGATATAATAGATTTTGTTTAATGCACTTCTTACTAATGTTATGTCAAAAAAATGTAATTAAAATCTAATTGAATGACAAAAACTAACTTTGGTCTTCCCATGCTCACGTTGAAAGCAGATTGAATTTTAAACCATATTTCAACGAACATTTAATTTCAAAGGAATTGCAAAAGAGTAATGGCCTCTCCAGGTGAAATCTTGGGTAAGTGATCAGCGTGTAGAGGTAGCAGCGAGAAGAGCAGAACGTTCCTGTGTTCGAACCCCACAGTAGCCACTCGGATTTTTTACTGCTCAAAAATTAATATCACGTTTCGTGCTAAAAGTAACGGATAAAATGAAATTAAATGTGTGTATACCAACAGACAGCATTCATGCTCTGTTTTGGCCAACTAAACCCATTACTTCATCGTTCATTCCCAACCATTATTCAACGTCGAATAAACCGTTGAATAAACGGACATTTCGGTGTATTTACAACGTTAACGTTTCGGTACTAACGTTTAATCCATCTATTTTCAAAATTTGTGTGCTACTAGGGTGTCTTTTCAGCATTGACATTAGCCCTGGACATCGCACAGATTGCTTTCACAGCTGTTGCTTCACTTGATCCTCGAGCAGAGTATATTGGGAATTGTCAACTTTGCTTACTTGACACTCCCTCTACAAAATAGAAAAGATGTGCACCGGATTGAAATACACTGTGGACACGAACAAAAAACTTTCGTAAACTTTTTTTTATAATGGAAAGTCTAGTAGCTGTTGACTTCGGCCCATCACGATAGATTATGCACCTAGTTAAAAGACACCCATGCCTCTGCCGCGACTCAAACCCGGGAACTTCGATGTGTTTTCACGAATACAATACTACGAACTAAACAATACCGATGGAATAATGGAGAATGAACTCTTGACTTCTCAAATTTGATCGTGATTTCCTAGTACAAAAGAACTGTTTAAATCAACTCTAATTAAACACGTCTTTTTAAGCAATCTTAAGTAAGTTTTACTCTGATTAGGCTCCCCAATGTTAGCAAAAATAATCAAAACTTGAATCCTCTTCTCATTCCAGGAATGCATTCGTACCTAATAGTTGAACGATCCTCTTTCCTTAATTTAAATATATTTGTGACGTTTAGATATATATGACTCAGACCTAGATAGGAACGGTAAGAGCATGCAGGAACGAATCGGTTACGTTCAAGATATAATCCCGCCATTTTTCTCATGTGTCTGAGAGCAAAAAAATTGGAAACATAAGTCAATATGGTCGCTTGCTGTTATCGAACCCAGAACCCCCAGATGGTCTACCAACTGAGCTACAGTCCCTTCTTCTTTACCTCAAAATGAAATTGTATTTTCTAGCAATAAGGCGTTTCCAACACAGCGAGGTTTCTTCAATGATGCCCGCGTCCTAACTTAAATCTGCAGAAATTTATCCGAAAAAATATTTGTTGTTTGCGCGCTCGCTCTTTCTGCTGTACAGTTGTCGTTTTCACAAACTTTTACTCGGATCAGACGTGGCTGTAGCTCTTTTCAGTTCCGAATGCAGGTGGTAAAACCGCGAATTAACCTATCAAATAACACGGACACAGACAACAGACACGTCAGTCGAATGGTGAATACAGTGGCTCTAACTGAAGAAGTTTCGTGTGAATGCAAGGCCTGAAGCGCTTTGCTATTCTCCTGGTTAATCGCCCAGCTACGAACGGATAAGAACAACAACTATAATAATAAAAATAATAATAATTTGAGAGGGAATACGAATATTATTGTAATTGTTTTGGTCAAAGTGTTGAGAAACTAAAAGTGAAAAGAGCATTGAACTATGTGTTTTTACGAACTGTGAATGCTCCCCTTTCGCGATCTGTTGCTTCGGAGATTAAAGAAAACGAGAAGAAAGAATAGAGGCACCACGCAAAATGACAATGAACTAAAAAATGGGTTGAAAGTAGTGGAATGGGTAGGGTTGCCTTTGAATTTGTTTGTTAAATATAAACTTTTGGTAGAAAAACACGAAGTCTATTATCGTCTGGTTCGGGTTAATCAGGGATTCCGCGGCGATTTTGAGTTTCGGGGTATAAAGTCCAAATTGGGAGGGTGCGAGTAGAGTTTTGCTCGGTTTCTATCGATTTTGACAATAAAAATTAACCTGATACTGGGGGCCAGTATCTCAAAAGTCTCCGAAGTTTCCTTCCTGACTTCAGCAATTTCGGAATCGATTCTTTCTATATCAGCTTTCATTTGATTTACTCCAGAACGAATATCCTTAACACCTGCATGAACACTTGCAATTTCATACGTTATACATTGGATAGTATCCACCTGAGCTTTCAAATCAGCTTGTAACTGCGTCTTAACATTACTTATTTTCACATCCATAATAGTTTCATCCGCCAACTCATTCCTTTCGGAAAGAAAAAGTGTTGAGTGCATCAATCCCAGGGATTCTGCCATGATTTTTAGTTACCCCAGTAGCACACATACGTGTTTCCAACGTTGATTTCAGGTTCATTTCGTTGATTAACCGTTACTGGCTGAAAAAAACACGTTTAGTTTTAAACCGTATTTCAACAAAGATGTCATTGCGTTGATAAAGCGTTAATAGAACGTGTATTCAATATACTATTTGCAAATGTTGTATAGATTTTGCTTAATATATTTCTTACTAATGTTATGTAAAAACTAATTGAATGACTCAAACTATTTTTTATGTTCTCATGTGCAGGTTTGAAAACAGATTGAATTTTAAACTATATTTCAACGAAGATAGAATTTCTTTGATACGGCTTTAATGTGACGTACTTTCAACTATCCTTCATACTATCCTAGGTTTTGTTTCACACTTCTAATTTAATGACTTAAACATTATAATTAAAAGTAAATACAATAAAATTAACTACATTTTCATGTTCTCATTTGCATGTTGAAAACAGCTTGAATTTTAAACTATATTTGAACGAACATCTAATTTCGTTAATGTGAAGTGTTTTGAACTATGACGTACATTTCGCTTCATATACATTCTTCTAAGGCGACATATTACAGTTATTGAGAATTACAAATTTAATAGTGCAGCGATGGTCAAGGTGGTAAATAAGAAAAAATGCGCACAACAAAGAAAGAAGGAAAGTATATTTTTTTCTCATTCTTACATGATGGTGAACGATGCGTAGCAACTCCATTCTAGACTGCATGTTAATACAGATACCATAATAAGGAGTGGACTCTCAAGGTGGATCCATGGGTTAGGGGATAAGACGACGAGGTATTAACGAGAAGTGCAGAACGTTCCTGTTTTGAAACCCTACAGAAGCGGCTGGGATTTTTGACTGTTCGAAAATTAACACAGCGTCTCATGATGAAAGCAACGGATAAAATGAAACTAAACCTGTATTTACAAATAGACAGCGTTCATGCTCTGTTTTGGCCAATTAAACCAGTTTCTCAACGTCGAATAAACCGTTGAACAAACATACATTTCGGTACATTTACAACGTTAACATAATGTTTTCGTACTCATGTTTAATCCACGTATTTTCAACGTTTGTGTGCTACTAGTGTAAGGGGCAAAGTAAAATCGAAACAAAGTTAGAGGGAGCAAGTGCAATTTTTTAGCACTTAAACCTATTTTTAACAGTAAAATTTTTAAAGACGCTGGTGTGGGGCTATTTGTCTATTTCGAGGGACGACATCCGCCCTTAGGGTATCTGGCAAAATCCCTGATCAGGGCTTCTTAGCTGGCTGGCCGAGGAACACGTAGGATCGAAGTGCTAGAATCTTGAGTGTTTGTATGTACTTAAGCAAACAGAAATGCGTAAATAAGCGTGAAATTCGTTTATTTATATTTAGTGCAATAACGAAGAGCGTAATATATTTTTCTTTAAATATTAAGTATTCATTATTCCGAACGAACAATTATAGTATAAGTTGTACCGAGTGATCGTAGCTCAGTTAGTAGAGCGTCGGTTTAGCAATCGGAAGGTCCTGTGAAGCGGCCAATCTCAGCGGCCGCTCATTCGTACTTTTCCTGGGTTCTCCCTTCAGTCACACCAAAGGCCGGAATGGTACTTACAAACTAGAACCCAACCGACTATCTTGCAACATCTCCCTCAGGGTATATAGCCAACGATCATAAAGGTCAGTGGCGGCTTCATAGTCTAGTTGTTAGAGCGTTGGACTCATGCCCGCGTGGTCCCGAGTTCAATTTCCGTCTGGAGTCCCACTTATCGGTGTCCACCTAGTGTCGGGAGGCAAACCGAGAAGTCACGTGAATAAAGGCGTAACGGCCACTCTGTCTAGAAAACCCCTAATACGCCTGTTTGTGGCCAGGTGGCGCGCAATGCTGACAACACTGACTTCGTACAGATGGCAATTGGGAAGGCTCAGGACCTTTCGGTCTGTAACGCCCGTGATCATTATTAATAAAGGTCAGTTTTGCAATTGATTTAGTTCATCAGAATGTACTGTCACTGTTTTATCCTACGGATATTCACGCTGGCTTTGGCAGAATAATAACAAGGAAGATTATTTCGATATTAGTCATTATAATCTCTTTACTTATGACTTTTAGGCATCTCTGACTCTGCCCGGGATAGAGATGTGAGAGAATTGGAAGGTAGCCGCCAAGGCTTTAAGATTCTATCCTGGCATTCGCCTGGTGAATCTGAGAGAAACTTTGGAAAAACTCAGTGAGGTTGATCGACCGCGGGGTTTGAATCCGTGTACCTACCTATGAGTACCAACCAACCTATCATATCAACTGATTTGGTATGAGTGTATTACTGTTTATATAGATTTTGTTCCGATGATGTTCTGAACCTAAAATAAATAAATCAATTCAATTCGTTCCCTGATGAAATCCCTAACGAGAATATATAGCTATTGTGATGCTTGGGACTCTTTCCTAAGATAAAGGCCATTTCTCAAATGGAATTAAAATCTCAGACCTACGATCTTGTTCCGATTTGCTCTTTCAATCCCTTCCCACCAAACGAATACAAGAATAGCGATACCTCCTTTCTTGTCTACTGCGCAAAGTGCAAATAAAATATTTATTTAATGCTCTGGAAACGTAAGTTGCAGATTTTGCGAGCTATATTATTTCGGGGAATTGTACAGCCATAATTTTCAAAGAATTTATTGATTTGTTATTAACTTGCGAAACGAGCTTCTAAGGACTGAAAGTAGTTTTTTTGTAAAGTAGGTTCCGAAACACTCAGTTCAATGGACAAGCATGAATTGAACCTGTGACCAGGCGTATAGAAAGCGAGCGTGCTAACCTTTCGGCTCCAAGTTCTCATTGTCTTTCGGTTAAGGAGATTACACCGCTTTGGAAGTGAATATCACTTCCTCATCCTGTAAATTTGTATGTATTATTTTTCTTCAATTGAATTAATTTAATGTATGTCATTCAGGCATCTAAGTCTCAAACTGGGGAAGGGGAAATATTACAGGAATGTATCAGTCAGTGCCTAAATTGAAGGTACCACCCCGGCTGGTGTGACTGAGGAAAAACCCTGGACGGACCTCAGTGAGCATGGTCGGTCGCTCGGATTGAACCTACGACCTCCCGAATACTAAGCCTACGCTCTACCACAGAGCTACGACAGCTCTTTTGTGATTACACTTTTTGTTTTCTCTCTTTGATTGCCGTGAACTTGATTCGAACTCGTCTTATTTCGGTTACTAGTACGGCATGCTAACCTCTGGAAACATAGTGTAATTACCTTAAAAAGAACAACAATGGACAATGTGCGACACAATATGTTACATTGGGTATATACTTTTCACTACCCTTCCAAGACCAATAAGAGACCAATGTCTGATGTTCGTTACGTCATGCATCTTCCATTGAAATACGAAAAATATTATCTTGCGCATTCCTTTCTCTAATAAAAAATCAACTAACAGGCATCTCGTCCTACCCTTCCACTTCCTTTCATCAAGGAAAAAGTGTTCGAATCATAGTCTGCATTGGTAACACTACTTCCGACTACTAATGTTCCTGTAAAAATGCGAATGTTTTGGTGGTACTAGCGTCATCGCAACAAATGCATTCCTAGCTGCAACAGACTTTACTTATGTTTTCTATTCACAAAAAAAACAACACAAAAAATAATTTCCTTGCATGTATTAAATAAATATATTAAAGCTTTACACCTTAATCATTGGTTTGTTTGGAACATTTTTAAAGCGAGTTCTAGAAATGCCAGATTCGCTTTCGTTTTCTTTTACTTGTATCAGTCAAATGTTGCCACAGTCTCGACACACAAACTTGCGTAACTTCAAAATTTCTTATCTTATACAGCTTGAAGCAAAGAAAAAAAAAAGAAAGTTGTACTTTTGATTCAGTTCTGACCAACTTTGCTATATGTGCAGATCTTCGTTTCAAGACGGGTATGTAATGTACGCTGTTTGTAAAAGAAAACTCACAAAACAGATTGTACACACGCACACTGTCTTTTCATGTGACTGATAGATTGTGTGTTAAATCGCCTTAAAAAAAAAAAAAAAAAAAGAGAGACAAGACTGTTCTTCCAGTAGGATCTTTTACCCTTTCGAAAGCAAAGTCAATTAAATTCAACGGTGAAATATAGTATTGAAAAAAAATGGAGTGTGGGTATGAAGGTAAAGCGTGAATCGACGGTGAAGGCCATTGTGGCTCAGTTGGTAGAGTGCTCAGCTATGGTGCTAGGGGTCCTCGGATCGATCCCTGCTCATACCATGTGGGCCTTGTGAAAGACAAACAAATGGGGGTGCTCCCGTTTCCTCCCAGTTTCTTATTTCCACCAATTCATGCCATCGTCGTCCATACGGCCTGTGCCTCAAAGCGTTAAAATAAATTCAATTCAAATCGAGGATGAAGGCTATTGCGGTTAATGACATACCTAAAAGTGATGGTGACGGACAAGTTGTAACATGAGACTGAATTCGACTGAGGCCCACCGAGCCGTCGTAGCTCAGTGGTAGAGCGTTCGCGTAGCATTCGGGAGGTCGTGGGCTCTATACCAGGGGATGATCATCCTGACTGAGGTTTTTCCAACGTTTTCCCTCAGTGACACCAGGGAAATGCCGGGATGGCACCTTCAACATAGGTCCTGGCCGACACACCCGAATCATTTCCCCTCTCCCATCTTGGCCTGAGCCTTACATGCCTAAAGGTCATAAATTAAATTCAAATTGACTGAGACGCAAATTCAAGTATGAGGATAAAGCTAAGGTCGTTGTTACACTGTGGAGCTTGCTGATCAGCTTGCTCCACCGTGCTTCCTCGACAACACTGACGAACATGCTTGTTGAGGAAGGTGATCAGTGAGCTCTATGGTTTAATGGCAAAAAAAAAATGTCAAGCTTCCTCTTCAAGCAAGCTGATCAGCAAGCCTGACACTGTCATAATGCAAAGTATATATTCGAGTTCTCTCGACAGCAAACTGTTCGAGTAAACTGTTAAGCAAGCTGATCATCAAGCTGGATAGTTTAAAGAGCAGCCTCGCCAGGTCCAACCTCGACGCAATCTGACCTAAACCTCAAGACGCGAGGCCGAAGTTGAGTGAGGTTCAGATCCGGTATGGTCGAGGATCAAGTTCCATCATGAGTTTGAGGTTGAAATTTTATTTTGAGGTGGATGACACCTTCAAATTTGACTTTGGGTGCTTCCCGCATCTTCTCCCCAGCCCTATCTTGACCTGAGTCATAATTTCATCAAGGGTATAAATTAATTCAATTCAATTCGAGCATTTTGACTATAAACTTCTGCTGAAGTCAATTAGTGTGACGAGATATTTTAACATGCTGGTTAAAATGCTATTTGAAAATTGAATGAGACTATTTTGTTTTATTGCGAAATAATCAAAATATTATTCTTTTATCAAAATTATTTTTGGGTTGAACTTCGGCCTAACCTATCTGAGAGATGAAGCCATTACTTCTTTGAACAATGGCGGTAGTGGAAACGGTGTTAGTTGAGGTACTATCGTGTAATTCGACTAGTTTACTAATTCAACTCAGGAATACCCTGGACAACATCAATCAGGATAGTCGGCAGATTGGATCGAGCCTGCGTGTTTTCCCATTGCCTATCCCAAGTGCATTACGTAACTGACAGAAGCATGGCGGCCGTGACAAAGACTTATGGGTAACGAAAATAAGTCAGTAGCAGAATTCAGTGTTCTGTTTTTATCAGAAAACGGGTATTTCCCTTTTGAAAGCTGTGCCTCAGAATAATAATTTTGTGAACTGTTAAAGATTACCCATTTTTAATTTTGTTTGCGTGGATATAATACTAATGTAGTGTTACTGATATCAGTGAATTGATAACTACACACAGGTCCCCAGTACAATAGAATTAAATTAAACTTGCTATTAATTTTTGCCATAAATATTCCGTGGCGAATGTCAGTTACACATAGTACGTCCATATAATGTAATAATCTCTAGTCGTGGGCTGTGTGCAATCATCACTAACTACAAGTACTTTTACAAAACTTTAGTGCTCTGTATTTTTTACCATTAAGCAATATAACTATTCATGTTTATTATTTTGGAATCAGTATTTTCTATTTGACAGTCGAGTGCAGCTATAAAGCTTACGACAGCAACTAATCCGAAGGGAACTCGGTGGCGCGAGCAATTTGCAATGTTTTGAAAAGTTTCGTGTTGAAATGCTCAATCTCGGACGAAAATATGCAGGGATGAAGGAACCAGATACCGCGTATCATATATGCCAAATCGGACCTTTTGCGATAAGAGTAGCTTAACAGGTATTAAAATTAACACCAGAACATTGTTCACTAGTTGTTTTAAATATTTATTTGCAAAACTACCGTTAATTAATCGAACATGAAAATCAATTAACGCCGCGATTGGTCAGTTGGTAGAGCGCTTACCTTTGGTGCTAAGGGTCCTCGGATCGATCCCTGTTCATGCCATGTGGGCTTTGTAGTGGACAAACACCGTATCCATGGGTTTTGTCGGGGTGCTCCCGTTTCTTCCCACTTTTTACATTCCATCATCCGAACGGCCTGAGCCATAATTGTTTAAAAACCTTAAAGAAAATTCAATTCATTTCAATGGACATAAATTTGTTGACTATATGCAGTACCCTGATTATCACAGGAATATTTTTACATGTCTCTTCCCTGCTTATTATATTGTCGTGACCTACATGTGAAGGTAAACCTTCATGTAAAAAATTCTATTACCTAGCTAAAAGGTGTTAAAATTAATATTTGGGCGGCCATTTTGAATCCAACAAGGCGACTTTAAAAAAATGGTAGATAACGTACCTCTGTACCAAATTTCATTTCAATAACCCCTGGATTTTAGCCTTTGTTTTCTATAGTGCAATGGGTTTGGCAGCCATTTTGTATCCAAGATGGCTACTTTTGCAACATGTTTAATGAGTTTCTTAACCTAATTGCAATAAACAAATTTGGTTGCGAAGGTACATCATTATTATTGGACTACGAAAATATGCAACTGTTGAAATATCTTTGGTTGCAATTAAATTTGTTTATGCTTTTGCATGATTTTGATAGTGAAAAGTGCTGAAGAACTTTAAACGCGGATATCTCGGAAACTATGTGTTGTAGCGCAAAAATAAGCCCACATTTGCTTTTCGCAGAAAAATCGGTTTTCAGTTGCGGTGCCGCATAGAAGTTAATTTTAGAGTGAAGTCAGAACTTTGGAATGCTTCTTATGGGTTGCACTTCTGGTGGCTACTTTACTCATGCATGCGCACTATGATTACCTCAACACTTTTATGTTTATTCCATATTGATACCACCATTAAGTATATATATATATATAATCGAGAGAGAGGAAACATCCACGAACACAGACCAAGAGAAAATATTCAACAGAATGACGGAAGTTATATGTACCGTCTCGCCTTTCTTTCTTTCTTTTTTTCTTTTTCTTTCCCACTTTCCTTTCCACAGAACAGTCATAAATTACTATCGAGCGTTTATCAAGGGCCTAATTATGTGTTTATTAAAAGGTTGTCAATTGTCATTTGTCTTTCAACCTAAAAAAAAATCATCATGATGTTAATCGAAAGAATAAGCTATGCGCCTGTTTATTTTCCTATAAGAATAACCAGGTTGCATACGAACTTTCGTGTAAGCTTTTTCTTTTTTTTTTATTGACACCACTCCGCAGAGTATATATATATTTAAAAATCTCTTATTTATGTATTTTATTTTTTTATAGTGAAAATATTTTCATTGAAAACAAAATTTTCCATTTATGCCTTAGGTTATATTATTTCAATTAATGATACAATGTTATATAATTTCATGTAAATTTAGTTTATTGACTACTTTGTTTTCACATTAATATAGTAGAATATACATGTTTGTTTTCTACTTACTTTTATATATTTGTCAAATTTCATTTCTTATGTCATTACTTTGTACTACCCTTTTGGTGTATATTCTACGTTATCCATAGAGTATTCTCACACATGTTTCTCTTTTCCATTCTCTATGTACGATTTTCAGTGTTGTGTTCTTGTATTGTTTTATTATTCTTGTCTGTTATCCAGTGTTTCACTTTATGTCAAATTGCAACACAAGATTAACTGGTATTAATCCTCTCTTTTATTCTTTTATAGTTACCGAATCGTCAGATCACAGGCCAGCAGACTTACACGACTTTATTAATTATTAAATTTCGCGCCAGCCTGACTTCAATTTCAGGCTCCCCATTTTATAATTTAGTTCTTAAATCGGCTTGTACCCATGTACCTACAATGAGATAGTTTGCTATAACCTATTATCTGAAGTCTCACTCTTGAAATAATTCAACTGCATGTAAATGTAACACCTTAAATGCTGATCCATATTTTCCTTATGTATTTTTAAATCGAAGGTTTTTTTTTCTGTGTGTTGTATGTTGTGTCTTTGTGTGTTGTGCCACTACAACCTTGTAACTTTTAATTTTAGTTTCTTATCTACTTAATTATCGTATTGATGTAATCCTCATATATTATGTTCTATTTATCACCAATTGTTAACCATAATTGGGTTCTCATTTACCTTTCCTTACTATGCTTGTATGTTACTGTAGTTTAAAAAAAAAAACAAGTTAAATTTATTCTGCTCATCTGTATGCAGTATCACTTCAACTTTGTATCTTTTTTTTAATTTTAGCTTTTGTTTTTGTCTACTGATGTATTCATCATATAGTATGTTCTATTTACCCGCTGGTGCTTACCATGATTTTGTTTTTCATATATTTATCTGTCTACGTCTCAATAAGCTATGCAACAACATCTCAGATTCCAGTACTCCATTCTAGTATACGAGTCGGCCACATTTTAAATTTAAATTTTCCATCTCTTTCCCATATATTTCCTACTTTTCACACCTGATTAAAAAAAAAAATTATTGGCATCAACCTTATTTATTATCGAAAGGAGGCGCGGGGACCTTGTTACCCACAGTTTTAGCAAACCTAATTTAAATCAATAATATGCATTACCTTATAGCTATGTAGAGGCCTAGTATCTTGCCTTCTTTCCCAGAAGAAGAAGAATGTGAATATGGTTCTTTATTTACTATTTCTCTTATGGAGAAATAAGAACGCTTGAAAGGAAATACAATTTAAAAACTCAAAATAATATTCTCGCTTATGAGAAGCCAGAACATAAAAAGAACAGCATTATGCTTCAGTGGTGTGGAAAACGCTCTTTAACCTTTAAGAATTTGAGAATACAGTTGCGCAATCTGAACCAAGACCATCAAGGGAATCGTCGATTGACGTAAATACTGCAGTTCTCCCCCCACTCTACACTGTCGGCCTCAACACATAGCGATAGAAATCATAGATTAGCGTCAAAATTTATAAGGTCAAGCATGATATGCCAACATATATAAAGGCTTTGTTTGCCCTTGAACAGCGAGAATTTCGCTACCAGACTACAGTGCAGTAACATCGTCCCTTCGGTAAGGTAAGCCGAGAACAATATCTCTCACAACGTTACAGCTCTTACTCTCTACTCCCTGAATTTCTAGGATGAAGTTCTATCATCCGACTTATCGGGTATAACATTTCGGACTTAAAACCGCTTTCTGAGAATTTGTTGTATAGTTAATACCGGTGACAGATTTAGTTTGCTTTTTATTTAAACTACAGAATAATGTATTCAACTTCTAACATGTAAATAAATTTTATTTTATCTTTCAACTTAAAAAGTCTGAAGTCCGAGTATTACTTAGCTATTTAAGTTCCCAATTCCAAAAGTTGCACTTCTCTTGCAGGAAAATAGCAAGGCAGTAGTAACTGGTCGGCACACCTAGCCGATGTACATCAATTCTACGCTCCCAACTACATATACGAAACCATTTCTACAGTAGACTCTAAAACGAGTCCAGTTTTATTAAAACAGTATACGCTGCTCAGGTGTCTATAAAATCAATTCAGAAATAACACCTGAGTGGACGTATCAATATTACTTATACTAGTATAATCATTATGCGAAACAATATATTTTCTAAACAGTACATTAGATTTATTTCCCTTGTACTGTTACAAGAATGAATTAAGGATATCTCGCAATAAAACTCGTTATAATAAGAGAAACCATATCCTTCAGGACTGCAGAGAACCACCTATCTTACCTGAATCATGAAGAGAAACCTTCGGCCTGTTTCTTTCTCAACAGGCGTTCTTCTCCCTCTATTTTCCTGATACCCTTCGAGCGCACATTTTACAGGCCTATTTAATATTACTCTGCATTAGATGGCTCTGTGTTTATTTACTTGCCACTTGCTATAACCACTTGTTCATAAAAGTAGTGAAACTTTGCTTCTAACGTCACTTATCTTTTCACTAGCTAATATTTTGCCTAAGGCTAAAATGTAAGTCAAACTCTTCGTGCATGTTTGTTAACCTGGTTATGATAGGGCTAAGTTCTAAGTCTTCCAATATAACTATGTTTCTCGTGTGTCTCTTATTACCAGTGTTTAAGCGGCCAACTGTCGTTGGTACATTTTCAAGATGTGTAATATAGCTCGATGCAGCATGCTGAAACCAGAAGCAAAGCTTCTCGTTGAAATAAGAATTATTTGAGGAAGTATTTGAAGAGAGGATTTAGTATCTCAGTATCAAATACAGAGCTGAGAGTTTTCGCAATGAACTATTGTCGCAGTACGAGTCTAAAGGCGTAGGTTAGATTATTCATATTTGTATTATTGTACTATTTTGGGAGAAAAAATTGAAAATATTTGCTTGGAACTTTGGCCTCTTATAAACTATGCACAGAAAGGCAATCGTCGCTCAATTTTATATTTTAACAGCAACTCGTGAGTAAAAGATCCCAATTAGTTTATTAAACGCCTGCACATTTACGACACCCTTTAAAAAGTATAAAATGATTAAGGAATGTAGCATATTACTGCAGAAACAAGGACCTTTTATTTTAAAGAAGTGACAATCAGAGGAAACACTATCGACGTTTCAGCAATATTCTTCTATAATACGATCCAAAGAATTTCTGAGTTAACCACTTGGCACGTCACCAGGCAGCTCCCAAGACCTTCTGTGATTGGTCGATTACCAACATCAATTAGGAGGACCAGAACAGCTCCAAGCTCTCAAGCTCAAAGTGTGTGATTAGTTGCCAGTCTTGCGATCGACGCCCGGTTACGTGCATCACGAGTTATTAGAAATGCCACAACATCAATTGGCTCTAAGTTGGTGTAAACCTACTACAGCCAATGGTTACCGTTAAAGCTACAAAATTCCAGATCATTAATTGACTTAGTGCTTCAGAATATCAAGCAGTGCAAAATATAGACTTAATGTTGTGAGTTCGGCTCCACAAAACCACCAGTATTTGGACTCCAGTCATCGGAGCTTCGATTTCAAGATCCAGACTCATAACAGCATATATCCCACAACATCAACAGTAATAGTTAAACCTTTATTGCCAGTCCTTGCCCACAACAGCTTGACTCCATCAAGAGGTCTTACTTGGGTCAGTAAATTATTGCTTACTTATTACTTACCGTGCGTTAATCAAGAAGTATTGGAGCAGGACTAATCCGTCAATAAGTGTGTATTTGGTATGTACAAATTGAGGGACCATTAAGTGTTAATTGCTGTGCGCTGACTTTAGGAAACAGCGTTCCAACGGTATACCAAAGTTTTTTTTTATGTTTTCCTGTATCATCTGAGCTACGTTAAATCCTACCGCGATAGTCTTTTCTTCTAAACTAGCTTCGTTTATCTTTGCATAACTCCCGCTAATTGGGCAGAGGATTACACTATGATTAATTTCTGTTATATGTGTGAAGAAAGTTTATCCTATGTCTACGGTAATACCAAAATATTTTGCTATTAATTGGTGTTACATTTAGTTGTTTCGGTTCAAGTTGCTCGAGCACTTGTGTTACGTGCTTGCTGTAAATGACAGCAGTTACAGTTCTTCTGTAGACGCCAATGATAATCTAATCTATTGTAATCGTTCAATTGTGCTTTCATAAAGCGACCACTTACGAAATAAAATGTTTCGTCGTCTACGTTGTGATGTACCGCTGTGAACTCAGTATTTAAGCAGAAAATGACAAACAGAACGAATATCTACAGGGTGCATCCAAAAATCATGCTGCATGTGACACCCAAATCGCATGCTCATAGGATGACAGAAATAAAGTAGGACAACTCAACGTCGCGATAAATAATTCCCATCACTTACGTTTAACGATCTAATATTTGGCTCCACTAAAACACATGAGGATATCCACCAAACGAGTTGGATATACATAAACAAAGTCGATCGCTAATAAAACAATCATTATATGTATCGACGAAATAGAGGAAAATGTTATAATTTCGCGCAACGGAAAAGGAAAGCAAATTCAATTTGTTTATATCGATGTATCAGTGATCACAAAGCCTAACTGCAGATAAAGAGTAAAAGTGCAACATAGAGTTCGTACATTGACTCATTATAAGTCTTCACTCCATGGCTACCTCCAGCAGTAAACTTGTACTTGAGAAGTACATCTGACAACGCCTGTTGGGTAAATAATAATAATATATCTCAAGTGGGAGAAATTTTCTACCAATAGGAATCCGGACCTATTCTCAGCCTGTAATTCCAAATAAAACAATTATCACTAACGTAGAAGTACTTAACTAGTACTCAGGCCTTCCTAGAGAATCTAATCTAACCTTATCTAGTGCCATTTAATAGACTCACATTGCTGAAACAATAACGAAGCGACGCACACAGATTGTACTAGGGTCATAGATTATCTAATCATACTAAGTCAAGGGAAATGAAAAGAATTAAAGTATTCAAGGATTACTCGTTGAATCTCATACATGTTCATGCTAAATTTTATCTATATCAGACCATACTGGAAACTCAATCAAGTTTGATTATACATTGCATCTGAGAAATGTGAAAGAATGCAATGTTGCTTAATTTCGAGCTTCTATCATTACTATAATATAAGGCAAAGTTTATCGGAATCTATTTCGAACTTTATTTATCATAATTTATAATAGTGAAATCATCAGCGACCATCTGATATCTTCAGAACTAATTTTATTTAAACAAACACAAACATCAAACTATAGCTCTATCACTCCAAGGAAACAGTACATAATCATGAAGTATCTGAGGATCAGTAAAGAATTACAATCATGTACTTTAATTGTAACTGAAGAAATCAACATAAATTGGAGAACAGATTAATTGGATTTTTCACATTGAATTCAATGGAAAAATGTTAAGTTAGATTATATTAAGTCATTATAAAATTTCAATAAAGCAATCCAGTCGTTACAATCTGGCAGGTCAATACAAACGTACAGTATTAAACAATTACTGCATGATCAAGATGAGCTGAATCAAATAAATCTACAAAAGAGTGATATTAATTAACATATCTGAACTTTAAAATTAAGTTTTATTAATATCATTGTAATAAAGTTTTGGTATTTTGAGTTCTGAATATAAGTATTAGAACAGAAACCGAACATGTTAGTTCTACGCTGAATGAATTCAATACCATAATAAAAGTGACTTAACCCAACCTCATATAAAAAAAGAAACCAAGTTACTGAACAAGCACACCTGATAAATTTTAAGTAAAATTTTGACTAAGATAAAGTAAAGAAAGGCAGAGAGTTTTGAAATGGGTTAAAAAAATGGGACTAGGATATAGACTTAACCATATCTGGCGGAATGGATAATGAATTTCTGCTAGATATTTAATGTGACATGATTATTGTACTAAGCATATCAACAAAAGTAAAATTTTTCATGATTCTTAATCATTTGAGTACGCAAAATATATTTAAGATTACATTACTCATATGCTGCTACACAAAACTATGCACAAAGAGAAACTTGCTTGGCATTCTGTATTAACTCAATAAGGAAAAAGAGATCCAATTGTAGATACCGTAAAATACGGTCAGTACAAACACCTTTGAAAGTTCGAATGCAAACATTCCTATTCGACTGAAAGAAAAAGTACAAATTATTACCCAAAACTTGTGTCTGAACTACCCCTATCAATTTATGATATTGGTATTTGCTATTGATAGTCCAATTAAATAAGAAAGAAAACGATAACGGTATTTCTACTCCCCTCACAGGAAGGAGTAAGTAAAAACAGGCTTGTAAATAATTTGTTGTTTACTTTCAAACCAATTGGTGGTGAGTAGAAACAAGAAAAATGTTTGGTTCGATTATGGAAGGTTACTGTAAGCAGTGATTTCCCAAGGAAATTGTTTATTAACATAAAAATACCTTAAAAACAAATACTGTATGTATTAGTATAAACTATACTCTAGGCTAGGTGTTGTGCCGGTAATATAACTGCTTACCATGATCCCCGCATCATTAATTAAGGACAACATCAGTGAGAGCATCTTTAAAAGGTAGCATGTGTTTGAAATCTAATCTTGTGCTCACAATTGATAAGGACAGTTTTTTGATAACATTTTCTCTGGTGACGAATGAGTCTTCTTTGATCAGCGTGAATTTGTTGGTTTGCGATATTCGTTTTAAAATGCCCAAACAAAACCATCGTCCTCGAGGTACTCAACTTTACAAACATAGCGTCGATAAGAAGTTTATTTTTTGAATTTTCCAAATACTTTGACCACTAGATAATCACCAGGAACGATGGACATATTTGGGTCTGAAGAAATACTTTCAACTGCTTCATCTCGAAACATGTCTTGCTCTGAAAAGGACAAATGTAGGTCTTCATTTCTACTATCGTGCACTGAATAGGCACCATCATCCACTGATGACGAATCAACATGGTTTCTATTTGTCTTGGAACTCTTTGGTCATGTATTGGGTTGTTTCAATTCACCCCACAAATTCTAAAAACGTGTTGTTAAGCATGTGACAATTCCTAGCTCTCAATGTATAGAAATTAAAAAAAACAAACGGTCCTTACCGTTTCATATTGGTGTTAAAGCTAGTGCGTACATTGCTCTTTACTTTCATATATATAGTATAACGTTTTACTCACCAGCTAAGTTCAGAGTAGGTGCAATATCTGGATAACAACTGGTAATGCATTCACTGCAGACAGTACCAACGGACAATGTTGAAAATGGAACCAAACATTATTTACACGTTCGTTTGCAGTGATGCTATTATAGGGAAAATATTAGTTTAAGTCTTTTCAACTGTAATTTTATATAATATCACGAGTATCTATGCGTATGAAATTTTATTTCTATTTACCCCACTGTTTCTACTCACCCGATTTTACGGTATGGTAATAAAGGATTTTGTGGATAATACACAAAAACATGTTACTTCAATTATATTCACATGTGTCCTAAAAGAAGAACTCGAACGCACTAGTGCTCATGTACTACCAAAAAAGGAAAAGCCGAACAAAATATTCCCTCAATTATTTATCGTAGCAACGACCTATATACAGCAATTACCAGTCTATAAATAATATCAAAAGCAACATAATTTATTTAAGGATCAAACAGGGTAACAGAAAGAAGGAAAAACAAACAGAAACGAAAGAAATTCATCATTTAATATAATTATCCGGCAGCCAATTATAGTCAAGATCACTTTTCATGTCGATAACCTACGATTCAAACAAAACAACAATGAAAACAAGTCGGACATAAAATGACGTCACTATTATGATGTAGGACGCAACACAGCCACTACAACGTACGTGGCTAAGAAACAAGTTTCTAATATTGGAATATCATCTGTATTCAGCGTGCAAAATAATAGGGATAGCACAGCATTCTGTGGGATTCAAGCACTTATGGGTATTGGGATGGAACGACATCCACCAAATGATACGGAGAAGTAACGACCTCAGTAAATAGAGCGAAGTAGCTGAGCATAGCTTCCGGTAAATCCTTGCTGAATAAGCTTGTAAAACAAAGACTCTTTCCACACTTTAGCAAAGCTTTGGAAATGTCTTGATGACGTATTGTTTTCCGATAAACGCAGTTCTTAAACTGCGTTACTAGTTAATCAGTGGTACTGTTGTTTGACTTGTAACGTCAGTGAACAGCTATAATGAAACACTCTGTATATTACATTTTATTTTGTGAAGAAAGATTTTTTAAGAGAAGGTACTTAAGAAAAGTTTATATGTGATTTCAACTCATACAGACTTCAAAGACAGAGAACAATAACATATATAACAAATATATTTTTTGCTGGTGGGATGTAGAGGGGCAGTGAACAAACCTTAAATACATTACTGTTTGATCTTGGAAATGATGTAGTTTACTGATTTCTTCTTATTTCTCTCACTAACCCGATTTTGTGCCTTAGAC
Organism: Lepisma saccharinum; assembly: GCA_022664845.1. Lineage (NCBI taxonomy): Eukaryota > Metazoa > Arthropoda > Insecta > Zygentoma > Lepismatidae > Lepisma > Lepisma saccharinum. The sequence goes on along the minus strand of JAGDQP010018409.1, from coordinate 3,372 downwards.
TGTTTTTTTCTTGCCGAAGGTGTTTAGTGAGTACGAGTGATTGATTATATAACCACAACATTTTACCGCAGGCAATATATAATCACTGAATTCTACTGACTTATGCTGACGACACAATCTTTATTAACAGTTACGCTTCTTTTCCTTTGTTATCGTTACGTTTAAGCCCCAGTTCACACATGCGATGCGGGAGCTGTATGGCGACTGTGCGGCAGCCGCACGCAAGGTCATTGAAATAAATGGAGTGGTTCTCACATACTGCGGCTGCGGGACGGTGCCGCAGACCTGTCGTATTGCCCATAGTGGTGCGGCGACCGTCCGGCAGCCACAAGTTCCTTACGGGCCATTGCACAACATTGGATGGTTCACACTAGCGGCACTGGAGCCGTGCGGTTTGTCTCTTTTGTAATCTTTTTTTTTCTTAATCTATTTTTTTACCTCAATTGTTCAATTATAAAAACGGAGATTCTTCATATTTTCCTCTATTTTAAGTAGAGAATTATAAGCTCAATAATAATAATAATTAAATAAAGTCTGACCGAATATTAAAACTTATTTTGTATTGAAAAATGATGTTATCCTTATTTACGTACTTGCTCTATGGCTTACGGAACTCGCAAGTTCATAGCCGCAGTTGCAAACGATCACCATCGGGTTCTATCCTGGGCAAGATGAAGCCAGTTTTCACTACAGACACTTATTTCTTCAAGACCCTTTCTAATATTGTGCTCCCAACGTCGTCTCCATCTTCACAACGGTCTCTTTCCCTTCGGCTTTTCCATCAAGATGGAATATAGTATTTGTTTTTCTTCCGTACGAGCTACATGGCCTGCCCATTTTAGTCGTCGCGATTTCTTTCATTCTTACATCAGGTGAGTCGTACGCTGCGTAGAGTTCTTTATTATGCAGTCTTCTACATTCTCGAGTCATCCCATCCCGTTTTGGCCCGTATATTTCTCTCGAGACCTTAATTTCAAACACCCGTAATTTATGTTCATCTGTTAAGTTCGTACTCCAACTTTCGCAACAGAAAAATATTCCCGGCAGGATGGCAGTTCTGTATATTTTTAATTTCCAGTTGCTTGATATTAATCTCGGAAAAAAATATTAATCTCGGAAGTACAGGTTCTTCGAAGTGATAGAGTTCGAGTCCAAGAGGGACATAAAAATTGTCAGCCTTTAAATAATAATCTAGGAAAAAAATTGAACTTAAACAAAATAATGGTAGCAACGGCAAAAGCTGACCCCACCAAAAAAAAAGTTTTTTTTTGTTAAAATGCTTTGCTTTATTTATTTATATTACGTATAAATAATAATAATAACTGGCGTGACAGGCCGATAGGCCCTGAGCCTGTCCCAACGCCATTTATCCGTGTTTGGTGGAACTAGCTCCACCTGGGTGACGGCTGTATGGCCAGAACTGCATGCACCTAAACACGAACAGGCGTATCAGGCACTTTCTAGACCGAGTGTGGCCGTCACGTCTTTACTCACGTGACTCCCCAGTTTGCCTCGACGCTGGGTGGACGCCGAAAAGTGGAACTCCAGCCGGGAATTGTACCCAGGACAACGCGGACATGAGTCCAACGCTCTAACTACTGGACTATGGAGTCCCATTTATATTACATATGGATAGGAGTAAGTTTTTTCACCTTAAAGTTCTTATGCAGCAGCGAGGTTATGAAGAACAGGACCTACAGCTACAGCTCAATGTGGAATCCGAGCCAGTAGTCGATTTGCACCTGAAAGAGATTGCCCCCCACCTGGACTCGAACCCGGGACCCCTTGATTACAAGGCGAAAAGAACATAAAATTATCGTAGATAGTTTAATATGTGAAACCGTCACCATGAAGTTCACACTATTTGTGGCATTTTTGTTTCTATTTATTTATTTATTGGTTTAAACAAATTGATATTTAAAAAAAAAGAACTGGTTTAAACCAAGGTGGTTTAAACCAGCCAACCCTACAGCAAACCACCTCCCCATATAAACTGTCACTCCCTCCTACATGAGACTACCTTCAGAACTTTAAAAGTCTACACTTGCAGGTACAATATTCTCACTATATGCTAGGAACAGTTCAATGAAAATGATAATAATACTAATAATATGGATGGAATTGTTTACGAATTTTCTTGCTCGTAAATGCACTGTAAAATACATTCTTAAAATTAATAAAGTAGTTTTTATTTTTGCACTGAGAAATAATATTCAAATGAATGAAATATAAACATGATTTCATTTTAAATAAAAACATATCGGTTTGGAAATAGGACCACTGGCCTTATTTTAAAACCAGTATGTTCTCAAATTGAATAAAAAGAGAAAGTCGAAATTTCATACATAAGAAAGTTATTTTTACTATTGCACGAACGTGCGCATCCATTGCGATAGTTCTTTAAACTGATATTCGTCCTTGAACGCCGCAGAGTGTTCGCAGACAAACCGCAGCATGTTTTGCCGCACGGCTTCCGCACCGCATGTGTGAACTGGGGCTAATGCATATATCCTTATGGTCGGACCCACTAGATTGTAATTACTTAAACAATATTCATAGTTTCAGGGGGTGATATATCTGGAGTAGTAAAAAGTAATCCATTATTTTGCCAATAGATGGCTTCAGTGATCTGTATCTCGCGTTATATAAGTCCGATCGGGTTCAACGAGATGGCGTTCAAACGATGAGATTGCCTACTACGAACACTGTTCAGATAGTTGTGATGAGTTGACTCAGTGTTGTGTGAGCGCGCGTCAAAATGGACACTAGCAAAGAGAAAATACGCTATATTTTACAGTTTTTCTTCGATAAAGGCGAAAACGCAAGCCAGGTGGCTGCAAATGTGAATAGTGTTTATGGTCCTGATACTGTAACTGCCAATCACGCGCAATTTTGGTTTCGTCGATTCCGTTCCGGTAATTTTGACGTCAAAGATGTACCACGCACTGGAAAGCCACGTGTCGAACATGTCGATAAAATCATGGACATTGTCGCGTCCGACCGTCATGTAAGCACTGTTTCGATTGCCCAAGAGCTAAACATTGCACAAAAAACCGTGTGAACCATTTGCATAAGGTTGGATACAAAAAGAAGTTTGATGTATGGGTGCCACATGTGTTAACACAAAAAACCTCATGGACCGAATTTCCATCTGCGAATCGCTGCTGAATCGCAACAAAAGCGACCCATTTCTGAAGCGGTTGGTGATGAAAAGTGGATCACTTACGACAACGTCACGCGAAAACGGTCGTGGTCGAAGCGCGGTGCGCCGGCGCAAACGGTGCCCAAGCCAGGATTGACGGCCAGGAAGGTTTTGCTGTGTGTTTGGTGGGATTGGCAGGGAATTATCTACTATGAGCTGCTCCCCTACGG
>JAGDQP010018408.1:9181-27174 GCA_022664845.1 Lepisma saccharinum | reverse complement strand
AAGTGTATAAAGTATAATATAAACTCGAGTATAAATAAATTCCAACAAGAAAATATCAATGATTATGTAAGTTTAGTTTCGACGAATATAGTTTGAGAAATATTTCGGTAATAGGATATTTAATGCCGTAGACAAGCAACTAACATCAACGTATAGGTTATATGAATGGTGTAAAGCTTAACAGTTAAAGTATTGGTACATAAACCGCGACACAAGAGGATCACCCACATAACCTGTATAACTTTTTACTAATTTCTTCCACTACAACTACATTTTGAACCACTTTACTCACTTCAAGTGTAGAGCTAGGTATAGCGAACAAGGCCTAGAGTCAAGCGATCAACCAGCATTCGTCTAGTAAAAATTTGAAACAAAATTATTCACAGCGTACTTCTGGACCACCCATTTTTGATCAACCTTAGTTTGCAAATATCTGAAACCAGATAAATTTATCCTAAATTCCACAATGGTATTTAGAAGTACGAGTTCTCGAACTTAGCTGTAAGAAAACGTAATCCGGAAATTAATACAAATTTTAAACACACTTTAGCCAGAAATATTTTTTACGCATCCACAATTGGCATGCGCACTAAACACAAATTATAGCAAAATATAATTACCTTTAGATGAAAAAGAAGGGAACGTAATTCTCTGTTGTTTCGAAGTCGACATAAAAATTATGTCTACGGACAAAGAAATTACGGCCAACTCCAGCAGCTAATACATCCAATATTTGAGACAAATTAAAGGCAAACTCGTCTTCCGCTTCCTCTCTCGAATCAGACAAAACACGCATCTTTTCCCCAGAGTGAACAGTGCTTTTAATTTTTTCCCCTTCTCCAATTAAGTGTATATTAAAACTTAACTCAAATCCACTTTTCAAATTCATAAAAAGAGGCCACGTTTATATTAAAACATCAATTACAAATTGTAGTTATTAATAATATTCCAAGAAGCAACATCAAAACTTAACACACCTTTCAAGGCAGAAAATAAGTTTGAATTAGGTTGTTGAATAATTTTATAAGGATAACAAATAATTTCCCGTTCAGTTCTACATTTTGAAATCCCACGTAAATACAGGTACAGTACCTCGCAATGGACCCATAGCATTTTCTCATCGACAGAGTTCACAGCGTGTAAATAGCCAATGATGTATATCATGGGTTTGTATATAATAGAAAAAAATCCCTGAACATGTCATTACAATAATTTGATGCATAGTCATAGGTGAAGCAAGCAATGGTGTCTTCAACGTTTTAGTATAGATTTTTATTTCCTAATCTTATATGTATTTTTTGCTTCCTACGTAAATCTTCAACTCTTGTTCTATAGTAACATGACTATTTCTATATATTAGAGTAACTACATATGAATGTAATTGCTGTATTGCTTGGACGTGTCATGGTGAGTGAAATGATTATGCAGTGCAATCAAATTAATATTATATGCTAAATGCCTAAAGAAAATTATCGAGGTATCACGTAAATCTTTGCCCAGTACGGACAATGCAGATATATTCAACATACGAACAGATATATCAGTACCCTAAACCGTAGGTTTTATTTCAGTAGTAAACATGTGTCCACTCAATACAACTTAGTAAATGTAGGTTCTTTTGCATCAGGTATAAACAAATGGTTTCCCACAAGCAACAACAAGGTAACATCACATATCATATAAAAGTACTTATTTACATACTTAGCTGTACCTATCTGTATTCAAATCCCAGATGTAGGCGTAATATTCCATCGACAGCAGAGGCAGTAAATCAGTAAATAAAAGTAATTATCATATAACTAACTCTTGCTTATGTTTCCTCTTATTGTTTGCTGTACTTTTGAGATGTTTCAGATTCTGTTTCTAAATTCGTTTGTACGGACCGAGGTAGTCGTGTAGTCTGAGGCGTTAGGCCAGCGTTTAGAAGGCAACGAGTTCGAATCCCGCTGGAGCATAGTTTTTGGATTTTAACAAGTATTGAACTCATTTAATCGTGACGGGCTGAAATCAAAGTTACTACAGCGGTGCATACAAAATGAAGTTCACGAAGTTTTCTAAATCGTTTGTTAACAGACAATCCTGTAAAGATTACGTGTGATAATGGAAATGATTTATTTTTCTTAAACTGCTGTACAGTGTGCTCGGTAAGTAGAGCAAATTTTAACATCTCACATCAAATTTAACAAACCTTACAGTGTAATGTTTTCTACTTACGAGTCCACATATGAGGCCAACCAGAAAAGTGGGAACTCGAAGATATCATTCACTTTTCGGGCCGGTCCATTTTGTGTGGGATGGAGTGCTCGGATCGGTGTGGGTGTAAATTCGAACCGGGACGTCTCGAATTCGCGCCAGATTGCAGGTATCTGGGAAAGGATAAGCGTTTCTTTCGAGAGACACCGGAAATATTGTTACCAGAGTACACAAATACACACCACAAACGTTCTAAAATATTAGTAATAGCTAGGGACGTAACTACTATACCGCGAGATCTCGTGTTCCGGGTGAGCAGGTGCCCAGGGAACCCTACAGGCGACTTATAAATAGATGAAAAATGAGTTAATTGCAAAGTTAGCAAATATTACGAGATAAATCATCTTATAATATTTGTTTTTAAAACTTTCTCTAAACCAGCGATATTTTATGCCTGGACGGAAATTTTCACACATTCTGCAGGGAATCTCTGTTTTAGAAATCTGGCAACACTGTTCAGCACATTTATTGTGTTTATAAATATATACTAAGAATTTACTCAAATTACATGTGAGATATGCTGCTAGGACAAAGTTCCTTAAAGGTTCCTTGAGAGGCGGGTGGGCGAAAATTCTAGTTACACAATTGGCAATAGCTTATGGAACCTAGTTTCAAATCCCCTGGAGTCTCCTGGGAGTCTCCTTGGGAGCTCTACAACTATTCCAAGGAGTCGTTTCTCTTAAAGAAACCCTGGGCAAACACAAAGTTAGCTTGCTTTACTATAGTTGTGAGAGCTTCGGTACTATCAGAAACTAAATATTAATAACTTTATCAGCCAGTTGATACAGTATTTAAATTTTAATCCGATCGTTTGTAAAGTAATTTTTGTTTATCTACAGAACAAAAATGGAAATATAACGGGCTACAGCAGGATTTAACCTGGCCTGGCAAAGCCTCTGTAAACATTTAGCCAGGGCCGAAATCCACCCCTGATAATACAGAATATTATTATTGCAACGGTACTCACATTTGAATTAAATAAATAAATTCTGTTTCATATTTTCGCCACTATGTCGCCCCTGAAGCTTTAAATTGTAGAAAATCATTTCCGAAGTAATAAAACAAGAATCAGATAAAATATAGATAAAGTCAGATATGAAGAGCAATTTTCATAGCTGAGCACTTTTATAACCATTAAATGGCGTATTTGTATTCATTGCACATATTCCTATCTGAGCACAAGTTGGAGTATTATGCATTATTATAGAAAGCACAAAATGGCGTGTTAAGAGTTCTGAATGTAAAGTATATTTGTATGTTAGAAATAAGACCTTTGAGCAGATGCTTGGTGCAACTTCGGAGTTATGAGGTCACGAAACGGGAACTTCCGAAGCAATATGTATCACGTGACATATCCAAGCGTATATAAATCGACTACGGCCCAGACCACATCAAGTTCTCTTGCTTGGTGTTTGCATCTTGGACATTGTCCACTAATAAACCAATATTATCTTGAATTCTCTTGCATTCTTACCTTTGTGGTTCTGCTTTATCAGCTATTGCTTTGCACCTTATCCAAAAACCTATTACTGGTGTCGGCTCGTCTTCAATAGGCAGGTAGACACTATTCAAAAACCACATCTCGGCACTGGCTCGTCTTCAATAGGTACATAGGGGCTACCCAACCAAACCCAGCATCGTTTCGTCTTCAATAGGCAGCTAGATGTTGTATCCTTGGCTCTGGTAGGAGTCCTCAACCTAATCTCGGCCCTGGCTCGTCTTCAATAGGCAGGTAGGAGCTGCTCAACCTATCCCTAAGGGGCATCGGCTCTTCCTCAATAGGCAGGTAGATGCTTCGTTCCTGACTCTCACAGGAGCCCTTTATTATCCCTTGGCTCTGGCTCGTCTTCAATAGGCAGGTAGGAATCACTCAACCAAAAACCATATCTACTCTCTCTCTCTTTTCCATGTTTCTCTTTTCCACTAATAAATGATTGCCTTACAGCTCTGCGTTGGTTATCCCACACCCAAAAAGCCGTGGCAAATTGAAGGTAAATTTGAAGGCGTAATATTTCTCCTGAGGTTATATCCGGTGTATCTGGTGGATAGATCTCGGGACGCATCATTATATTATTTAAACTCCGCGCTTGGTAATTTGGGATGAACACTTCCACAGTACCTCCATCAAACGCGTGCAAACAAAAGGAGGTGACCGTCCAATTGTTTGTGACAATAACTTACAAAGTACATTCGCGAGATGTCTGACAAATATTTTTTAATATTGAACAAAATGCAACGTTTTTCTGGTCTCAATGTGCATTGTACTAAATTTAGTTGCCCATGGCGGTAATATGTATATTTATGAGTCTTCTTCAATCAGGGATTCCATCGCAAAGGATTTTTCGCTCGGACACATTCAAACATAAATAAACATAGCTAATGGAGAAATAATTTGAATGACGACACTACTGTTACAAAGAACTTATCCAGATTTAACTTCTTCCAATTAGAAATTATAGTCACCTTTTAATTTCCTGACAATATCAAAAAATGGAATAGCGACGAGTGTTACTAGCTCAAGGTCCATTCGCGAAGTGCCTAGCAGAGATTGGTAAAATCTTGAGTAAAACTAACTTTTCTGTAGCATACAGTGTTCATCGTATTACTTTGAGCTGCCCATAGCGGTATTTATACATATTTATGAACCAATCCTGTAAGCATAAATATAGACGACAATAAGCACACTGCGTGAATGATTGATTTGTGCAGTTGAGATTTGAGATATTCGAATCTTCAGTTTACAGCTCTGTACGTCTATATTGCACACAAAACCGTTTGGCAAAAAAAAATACATATGAATACGTTCTTTGTAACAGTGGTGTTATAATTCAAATGATTAATTCTTCGCTAGGGATGTTTATTTATGTTTGAATGTGTCCAGGTGTAATAGCCATTACTCTGGAATCTCTGATTTATGAAAACTCATAACTATGCAAATCACTGCTATCGAAAGTTGTACTATAAACACTGAGACAAGCAGAACTTTCCATTAGGTTCAATACTAAACCAGGCACTTCATGAATGTACCTTGTTACAACATATAGGCTTATATGTTAACGTAGCTATTGTTAACAACACCTTAACTTAAATATACACTAATACTTCTTTTTCTTGTTTATTACAGAGTCACGCGGGATTTCTTGTTATTATAGAGTAAAACATGAAGTGTATTACTTGTGCCGTGCTCGTTGTGTGCTTTTTTACATGGCACGTCACTGCTGACTTACTCTATGGAAATAAGCGTGAACGTCAAGGTAAATTAATTCAATTATACGCAGGTAAGAGATTATCCAGATAGCAGAGATGGTGTCGGTAAATTTGCTATTAAACTATAGTTATTGTTTGCGTACATAAATTTGCGATACAACTTTGTTTCAAAATTTTGTTTTGTGTGGTGAGGTAGAGATGGTATAACTACGATTATTGATACTAGATTAACACCGCCATGACGCAATGTTCTGTTCATAATGTTTTCGCTTTGTATCATCGTTGCTTTTGTTCTTGCTTTATTTCGCCTGTGCAATGAAGCTAGTGAAGTATGATACTTACCAATTTTGTTTTATACAGTCCATCAGTTTCGTCCTTGTTCCCACATAGCACAAGCCCTCCACGGGAGCGCCCATTTTTATCCCGTATGGCCCACGATGATCCCATAAAGAAATAGAGGATCCGATGAAAATCCTGCCGGGGACAGTCATGGGACTGCTCCCATGTGAATACCACAGTTGTCCCACAGGATGACTACTAGCAGCGAGATTTAGAAATTCGTAGAATTTTGTATATGTGTAATAAAAACAAAAATATTGTGAGAAAGATGCACAGAAAAAACTGGAAATCATCAAAGTTCACCTGGCCGTCACACGTTCGATGCAGCCGCAGCGCGTATATAACATTCATTTGCTCACAATGGGGATAGCAGATCCGCGGCACGAGAAGCATATAGAGTGATTATATATTTAAAAAAGTTGAATTTTAAATTTAAATAAAGGTAAATGAGCATAACATAGTTTTAGATTTCAAATGCAGACTACCTAGTTGTTTAATTTTAGTAACTTCAGTTATTAGCAGTTCACACAGCGTTGCATACTAATATCAATTTTTACTTCTCAGATCTAAATTATATTCATGAGTCTTAAAAAAACATTGTTTTCTTATAATGAACCAAATGACTTAGTGACTGCTTGAAGGTAAAATCCATTTAAATTGTTTACATGAGCACTTCCTTCCACAAAAGTCAAATTCATGTGCCAGTCTACCATCATGGTTAATATTTGTTTTAACGAGTTTTACAATGGTAATGACAGCACTAAATTTGCAGAACTGGTTGGAAGCATTGTTCCACGCTAGACATTTACTGAGTATGCTAGGTTATTTTGCTTTAGAAATACTAAATGAAACCTATCTTGCGGGGAATGGTGTAGTAAGACCTTGTACTTTATTAATACTAGAATTCATAGCCTATGTTGTTTACTGGTGCCGTAACGCTCGCCGAACTGGTTAGAGAAGCACCGTACACGGCAAAAATTTATGAGAGCTCCTCCAATTCCACTATGAACGAGATGCATGAAATACCATGTTTTCATAATGGAAATTGCCTCCCACTATCATCTTGTTAAGAATCCATATGAATTTTATGTTGGGGATAGGTTAGGTAAACGAAAACTATATGTTGTTTTCCTTCCACTTATTTTCACCTCCTTCCCACAATTTCAACATTGGGTACGCAAATTTAACCGCGACTCTCGCAAAATTTCAATAAATCTTGTTGCTTGTTTCTGTACTGATCCTCTTCCATCCGATAGGGATGTCAACGGCTCGCTCGGTTCTGCTCATGGCTCGGTCGGCTCGAACCATCCTGAGCCGCGGCTCGCACTGAGCTGAGCCGAACCGATTATTCACTGACCAAGCTGCTAGAGAAGAGACGTACTAGAGTTCCCGGCTGAAGAGACAACTGAGTCGAAATAGTGTGGGCCCTATCCTGGGACACTGTCTGTTGCGGTATCCACGTCGGTGAGAGATAAACACTGTATTTTAAATACTAGTGTTAGAAAATCTGCAAAAAAAATCGAAATCTGTACTTCTTAGTACAAGCCTGAGAGATAATAGCACTGTACTTCTGAGAAGAAGAAAACATTCTGCACTCATACCATGGAAGCTGATAAAAACTTGGACATCCTTTTGATGGAGGAAGAAATATCCATGGACTTATCGGATTGGGCGGACATTGTGAGAGACAAGCAGGCCCCACCAGCTGAAGGAGAGAAGCAGGGGCTCACAAGGGAACCCCTCCAACACCAGCCTCCAGCAACTTAGCAGGGGCGTAGCCGGTATCCCTCGGCCTAACTTCAGGTTGAGAGGTGGCCGGGAAGAGAGCTTCAAACTACTGCGCAAGCTTATTTACAAAAAAACACCTTGCGCAACACTATGAGTCCTGCATCAAGAAAGGTATCAGAGAGAACAAAAAAGTCATCCAATTGCAAAAACCGGACCTGAACCTAGTAGAATACACCAAAGCGCCTGAGAACTTCGAGTGGAGAATAAAAGAAATACTGGCAGGAGCCGAACAGAAAATAAATGAGGAAGTGGTCATACACTACCAACAACTAGCACCTAAGCAGGAAGAAGAATGGGACACTGCATTGCAGGAGTGCAAAAAAAGATTTGGCCCAGAAGCCACAAAGGAAGTTGTCCAAAGGGCAAAAAGCGTGGCGACAAACTTCCTGAAGAAGAAACTTCAGACCAGAGGAACCCAACCAAAAGAGAACGAGAACACCACTAAGTGAGAAGCAGACAGCCCAAAGAAGAAACTCCAGAAGAGACTCAATGGAAGACCTGTTGGACTTCTTAAAAAACTTGAAGAAATGACAAAAATGACGAAAAAACAAAACAAAAACAAAGGCTCTTTTCAGGACCGCCAAATATTCTTGAAAAGCGAAAATATTTTACCTATAATAACTCATATGATTGAAAATAATGACAACGCAATCCCACCTAACTGTAACCCTGAAAAGAAAAAAGATCTCACTCCTCACAATAACTACGAGGATATAAATAACAAAAATCATAATAATAATAAAATTGAAAGCGTTGACGTATTGAATACAAAACCTCCCCAACTAAAACCCAACTCTTGTACTGATAAGAATAATTACCATATCTATACTGTAGAGAGAAAACCCACACTAATGGAAACTGAAAAAAAAGAAAAGTAGACCCACAACGAAAAATAAAAAAGGAGGAAAGATAAAAAATCACTGATACACAATTTGACAAGCATAGAGCTATCAAAACATGAAGTAAAGTACTGGAAAAAGGGCTATCATTTTGCCCCACACCCAAGCCTGACAAAAATGCCCTTACTAGGACCATTAGAAACCTAATATACAACCTAGATAGGAAGCACCAGAGGGCGGTGGCCTTAAAACCTACACAAATACCCAACCACAAAACAGCCCTCCCACCTAAAAACAGGGGCAACCTTGAACCTGATTTACCATTACACTGCTTACTGGAACACACTGGACAACTCCAAGAAGGAATACTATAACTTCTGCAGAAAGAAACCAAACCAAACCTGAATATTGCACAAAGGCAAGCCATAAAAACAAAGATAAAAAAGAAGTTATCAATAAACCCACAGACAAATCTGGAGGCCTAGTTCTCATTAACAAAGTTGATTATAAAAAAGAAGCATTATTACAACTGGAGAACAAAACCAACTTCAGAGAAATTTTCCAGAATCATGAGAAATTAAAAAGAATGATAGAAAAAAGATAAGATTTTTTGAAAACGAATTATTAGAAGCAGGAGTGCTGAAACGCTATCACTTGGGGAGACTAACGAACCCAAAAGCCACACTAGCCAAGTTCTATATCCTACCGAAAATACACAAACCAATAAGACCGAAAACCAAAGTGCAATGGGCCCACGAGAAACCTTGACAAATTTTTAACACACTTACTTATGAAACTCTTACCAACGTTACCAGAATGGCTAAGAGACACACCAGATTTCTTACAAAGAATAAGAAAGATAAAGGGAATAAAAACTACAGACATTCTTTACACAACTGATATAAAAAACTTATATCCGAGCATTGATAGCAAAAGAGGCATTAACCTAGTCACAGAATACTATACATCCAAATATGAATGGCCACTAACAGCCTGTGAAGAGGAAATACTGAAGCCACCTCCCCACCAACTACTACGGAGGGGCCTGGAAATCCTGATGTACAATCTGGTACCACCTTTATTTGAATATAGATTTGTAGATGACGTAGTCGGATGCTTTCCCGGCACAACAAATAACTTGAAACCTATATAGAAAATTTACACAAAAATACTGGCAAACTAGAATTCACCCTGGAATGGAACAAAACAAAAATAAACTTTCTGGACGTAACAGTTAAGAAAAGAGCAAGTGGACGACTGGAAACAGACGTCTACTACAAACCAACAACGAGACACGAATTCTTAGAGGCCAGTTCGGCCCACCCAACTTCACTAATAAACTCACTGGTCAAAAGTCAAGGTTTGAGATTAATTAGAATTATAGACAACAAACAGAAGCTGAAAAAGAGACTGATGGAAATGGGAAGGAACTTCCAAAGCAGAGGATATAAGAAAAATATGGTCAACGAAACTTCTCGAACAGACAACTAGAAAAGAAACACGAAATAAACAAAGAGGAAATAGAATAATTTTTCCTCTCACTTACCATCCTAACTATGAAAACAAAATTTAAAAACTCGTCCAAAAGTTTTGGAACAATATTTAAAAAAGAATAGAGCAAAGAGGACTGGTGGACCAGAATGCCACAGGAAATACCAATGTTATCCTACAGAAGACCCCGCAATTTGAGACGGATGCTGACCAAGGCAACTTTCTCATAAATGAGAACCCAGAAATACAGAGACCCAAAGAACTAGGAATAAACCCCCTCCCCATTTTTTGAAAAAATAAACCACACACTTATAATTGTTGAGCATTAAATGGTATTATTCCGATATATGACAGAGCCTACTTAGGACTGAATTTTTGAACAAACAAGAAACAAAAAGCTAACACCGACCGAATGCTGGGTAGGTACACACACAAAAAGTTAAGAACACATGGCTTAGCTCCATACTAACCACAAAAATTGAAATTTCAGGACCCAGCGAAGGGTCAAACATTAACAAACCAGAAAATGCAACCCCCTTCCTTGGGGAGGCAAACTTCAAACTGGCTAAGGAGGTACATAAATCCCTCTAATAGAATAACACCAACCTTGGCAGCACTAGTGACACTACAGAATAATAATAAGAAGAAGAAACGACATGATCACCAAGACTGCCTTACACAAGGAAGGCAATCATAACATAAGGAACGACTGACCAAAATCAAATTACCAAAACGAAAAGGGCCAAACACTACTACCAACAGTACTTAAATAATTTTAACTACTATTAATAAATTATAAGAATATAAATAATGGCAACAAAACCACTGCCTGAACAATATACAAACCTACAATACCAGACTGAAATAACAATGCGAAAGCGACCATACGGGAATAGAAACCTAACAATAATAGTAATAATAACCAGGGCATAGAACGAACCCAGGACCTTCCAATACTATCCAGCTTAGGGTCCCCCTGATTGTAAAACTATATTGGGAAACAATAGAACAAGAGACACAGAGTTGAATGAGTTCTATTAATTACAAATTAACTGATACATTATTAACGAAAAGAGATAGAAACATTCCAAACAATTTGGTAGAGAAAGTCAAATCTCATTGGGACTCACATGCCTAAGGGCTATTAAAACTCTTAAAACTGAGTACCACATGCACTTGAGAATGGGAAACAAACACAATTTCCGGAACCCGGAACAGCCGGAGGACTGACACATACAGAGTAGGAATAGAACTTGGATTTATTGTCAAAAACCCACAGGAGGGAAAAGAAAAGAGAAAAAGAATGAAGCAAAAATGAGGAAAGAAAGAGAGGACAATGGAACTACCCAAAAAGGGAGCCCATATTACTGTGGATATTGAATAGCTAGTGAATAGAGAAGACCCGGGCTCCGGGCCTCACATTAACCATAGAACAGAGCCGTGGCTCACACCAAGCTGAGCCGTGGCTCAGTCATATTGAACCGAGCCGCTTGGCATCCCTATTCCATCGTTCTCTTCACGTCCTTGTGCATCTCATCGAGTTTATAATCAGCTTGATGGTCTCTGTACGTTTGCATGTTCTATCGAATTGAATTTGTCTCATTATACCTGTGGATTCTCATAGCAATTTGATTGGCGTTTTGGGACAGCCAAGAATAGCCACTAGCTTCACCTTGACATTTCCAGGAGCACTATCATGGCAGAATAACTCTGGGCCGGTGACTTATCCTATATACGAGTTTCCGTTCAGACGTCCCATGCAATTCCCATCAGGGTCCCACCAATGTCTCGGACGTCCCATGTGATCGTCCCGGGATATCCTGTTGGCATCCGTTGTTCTACCAGTGGATTTCCTCTGGTGTTCCATGGGTATGATCCTGCAGGAGTCCCACGGGTCGTCCTGTTTCCCGGAACTTAAGCGGACATCTGGAATTCCCGCGTAAGTCCCTTGGCCGTCCCGGGCATCCCATAGGACCGGGTGGGAGCGCCACAGGATGTCCCCGGGCAGGTTTTTTGCTATGTGGGTTCACGTTTACACTTACAATGGTTAGACAAGTGATCAGCATAAGACCGGCTTTTCATGCACGCGATAGCCGCGTTCTTTGTTTGCGATTTCTATAAGTAGTCAATAGAAATACATGTTCCAATTCGCTACTCATCCACAACGGAAGAAAAGCACGCGGCTAGTGCGCACCAGAAAAGCTGGCCTAAGTCGAGAATTTCCTAGCAAACTTTCAGTGCCAACGCCATCCGGTTCGATCAAATATCGCATTTCAGCTTCGAATACTTTCTTTTCTGCAATGGCGCTTGGGTTGACTCAGCATTCTGAGCTAATTATATAAAAGATCAGTACCGATCGACTTGCCAAAGCATTGATAAACCACACTCTGAAAAAAGTTAATACTTATTGCATAACAAGTTTGTTGCACATTTTCTGAGTGCTACCTACGAACTTTCTGGCAAAGTTAAGTAACTTTCAAATTTGCCGTAGCAAGTTATATGCGCATTTCTTTGTTTACTGTCGCAAGCTTTTGAAAGTGTCATGTTAGTTTTCTTGCTAGCTGGGTGTATATATTTCGTACACATTTAAATTATGCATGCATGTTGTATGAATTGAAAACATTGTATAGTCATAGTTAAGCTTGAATCCAAGTAGGTTTCCCCCGCCTTTTTCGTTTACATCAATTATTCAAATTTGAGTGCCATTAATTTGATTGAAAAGTTAATAGAAAATTCAAAACTATGTCAATACACTTTTGTGACATGGAACTGTTCCGAAAGTGTATTATTAGCTTAGTTTTTAAGTTTCTGTTAACTTATCTTTAAGGCTAATGGTATTTATTATTGAAGTACGTAATAATTTATAATTTGTGAAAGTTATTTTCTGTTTAACTGCACTCAAATTTGAATAATTGACGTAAAACGAAAAAGGCGGGAAACCCTCCTTGAATTCAGCATTAAAATAGGATAGTCTACAAGTTCCCTCCAAATCTCAAGACTGATTGCTATTACTACGGTTAACTGTTAAATTAGCCTCGCATTGCCCACCCTGTCATTGTGTATCAAGTGAAGAAAGGGTCAACTCCATGTTTCCGTTTAAATTCACGTAAAACATTAATAATTTCAACATTTCAACGTTAAATCGTGTATTTCATTACGTAACGATTACTGTAGTTAGAACACACCTGTATGTAACTTTAGTTTCCAAAACTACGAAAAACTATTTGTTAACATATGAAACTCGGATTGGTTTTAATAATATGTCCACACAGTATTTTGTGAACTGTCAGTTTAACTATTCTTAAGCTTACATCTCCTTTCATCTTTCCGAACGAATAAAAGAATGCATTTAAGTTCAGAATGATTAAAGCAAATGAGTGTCTAATATACGTAAAGGTTAGCAAACAAGGAACGAAATTAAGTGAAATTTGAGTCAGCAGATGTCCCTTTTTATATTTTGTATCAGTATGTCTTACATTCATTTTAATGTTTTCCATTTCTTTGTTTAAAAATATTTTTAAAAGAAAATGAAGGGCTCCACTTCTTCTAACGCAAGTCAAAGCATTAGTACGGTACTAAACACGCTTTTTGTACCAAGATGCTCTACAACTGTGTTGATTACATGTAAAACGCAATATTCTCTCCCAATACATTAATTGTAATAATATTTTATAGTTTGCTGCCGTGCAAAGTGAGATCTTAAGCAGAAAAAGAAAATAGAAAAAACCACAACTGGAACATGAACTACATCTACCGGCTACTTTACTTGTAAGCTTGCGTTGCTCGCTTTGTTGGTGATTTGGGTGAATAGCCAATTGAAACACGTGGTGTTTCCTGATGTATCAGGTGTGTAAATATGAAACCGGAATTTGTGCATACACGGCGTTAGCTGTCACTGTCGTTACCGTAAAACTGCGTCCTTTGTGCCACTTACTTGTTTTTACTGCTGATAACGATTTGCAACTCGCAACCAGACATGTTTCATGTCATAGTGTAGTGTTTAATAGCGTTGAACATGGCGCAATTTGTACCTACAAACTACGATGTGCGGACAACATTGATTTTTTGTTACCATTTGAAGAAAACTGCTGCAGAATCGCATTCTATGCTTGTCGAAGCTTACGGTGATAATGCTCTTGGTAAGTCACAGCGCTTTGCGTGGTTTACAAATTTCAAAACTGGCGATTTTGACATGAGAAACGAAGAACGTGGAAGACTACCGAAAAGTTTGCAGACAGTGAATTGCAAGCTTTATTGGATGAGAATGACGCTCAAACGCAACAACTCGCGGATCAAGTAAATGTGACACGAGAAGCAGTTAACATACGTTTAAAAGCCATGGGTATAACAGTTTCTTCCTTCGTTGGCGTAATGGACAAATTGTGTGACACTTCCACGTACCTAACACAAAGTCAGAGTAGGTTATATGCGGTCACAGGATACGATCCGTGTTCAAGGGCGAAGTTAACGGCCTGGGCTCCCGAAGTGACAACGATCTCTGTAAGTAATAGTTTCAATCCGATCCATAAGGACACGCCAAATAATAAAACAATAGGAAGATAGTACCGGAGAATCGACAGAACTACAATAAATGATGTTTGAGAATACTGAAAACTACACAATAATCGTGACACGTCAATGACGTAATACCGAACAATCTTAAGCAACGCAGTAAAAAACGAATGCGTAAGTTGATTGAAACAATTGCGTGTAATGTTCCCGAAATCTGACGACTTGATGAAGCTCGTTCGGATCAACAGCGATATTGTATTGACTAACAAGAAGATGTCGAAATAAATAATCAACGAATAAACAGAAACGAACTTCCGTTATGAAAATAACGATTTCTGTGGATAAAATGATGAATTAGTAACATGAAAATCTTACACTCAAATTTATATCATGAGAATAATCACTTTTCATCTCTTACCATTGTGTTATCCTAGTATTCCTATACAGCTATCCAAGACTTTTCCATTTTGTCTAATTACCATGTAAAAGAAGTAATACTCTATGGATATATCTCTTAATCTCAATCTTTACAATGCCTGAGAATTGGTAACTGATAGTAATAACAAGAGCTTATTTCATACGTGATATAGCTATTGAGTTATGTTTCTTCGTAAAAAATTAAAACGTTATTTAAATTTTCTTTTATTCAGATAATATGATCAATGAAGTCATTTACTTTAGTTCGGAACATTTACTTTATAAAATGTCTTGATTCTTTCAAGCAAAATATTTTCACAATTCCCTTTTCTAGAAAAATGACGACACTCGTGTGATCATAAAATGTGAAACGTAATTTAATAAAATGAATAATGTCTCTTTTTATAGATGTACGCGATTAATTCACAGTTCCGTTATACATCTGCATCAATACAAACCACTATCTCAAGCATAATCATCAAAAGTTATTTCCATGGATGAGCTCACCTTACACTGATTGTTCTGTACTCTAGTCGTATAGGCAAGATAATATTTTCTTCAATTATGAATAATTACGTAACTTCCAAACCCAACCAGATATTACACACAAAGCGAGATCTCTAACCCCTATCCACTCTTCTATAAACGACCTATTTAAGTCTTTAAGAAGAATTCCAATAAAGAAAGTTTTTTAACATGATATGAGGACACCTGGTGGAGGTAATAATGACAAATCAACGAACCTCGTTACAGACGACGTAACAAAGAAATCTACCAGCCTATCACCATGAGAAACTATAAAAAGACCTTCCCGGACTAGAAATGGAATGACGAAATCAAACCTCCTCAAGACAAGAACTTTGGACCTGACAAGACTCTATTCCCTGCAACTTATAAATAACCAGAAGCATCAACACACAATATGGTATGCTAACTTAGTATGCAGAGTTACGCTTATATAACCAATGTTTTAATAAGACATCATAAAATATTGTTCACTATTTCACGAGATTCTTTATATATGACACTACAAATACAAAGTTTTACTTCCTGAAAACCTTAATTACACCGACAGAATAAAATAATTTGGTGTTAATAGACATATGTAACCGTCAGTAAAGAGTCACAGTTCTATTCCATATGTTTGAACAATCTTCCGGTATCTTAAAACATTGACAGTACTTATACTAAAACAAGACACTGTGATTGACACTTAATGTACTTATTCAATCGAATAAATGCGATGTCCGCCTTCATACCCACATATATACTTCCTTCATAATTAATGATATCCTAAAACGTACATTTATTCTATTCACAATGGGATTGGGTCTAATCAAAGTTCTCGTGCAATAAAATTTTAAAACACAACAAACTTGACATATAATGAAAGTGACACCCTTTGAAAATATATTGTTTATGCTTTCGTAAGTGCTGATACTTAATTTATATAACTAAGTTGGAAGGTTGAGTCATCCCAGATATCACTACTGATGTGTACAGTTTCCAGCCTCCGATGGGGAATCGAACACGGCTCTCCCTGCCTGAAACTACCAGTTGGACCACAGCACCACTCATAATTTTCTAACAAACTGCGAAGCTGAACAAAATAATAGAAAATTATTTCTAAATTATATAAATTCATTTTGAAATAAAAATTAGATATCTTTCAAGGAAATTAGAATCAAAATACATTTTAACCAATTTTAAGTAATAATCAGTGTGCGAATTAGGGGTATGACCGGGATTTCCTCCCTGGCAAATAAGTTTCCCACCCTGACAAATTTATTTTTTGTCCCTGCCAGGGATAAATTTCTTCTCCCTAGAAAATGTTTCGATCAAGATCAGATAGAAAATCGGAACATCTTTATTTCGTAGAAGTTGAAACTATTTTCATGAAAGTGACAAGGGTATATGAGCTTTTACTAGCAGCTAAGAAGCCTATTTGGTAGCCATTTCTTTTGTGATGTTTATGAAGTCAAAGACATACATCCCATTTTCTAATAGAGGGTTACTAAATCATTCACATTGCAAAAGAAATGGCTTCCAAATAGGCTTCCAATACTTTGTAAACATCGCAAAAGAAATGGCTTCCAAATAGGTTTCTTAGCTACTTGTATTAAGTTCCTTGTCACTTCCATGAAAATACAGGGTGGTTCTCGAAATCTGTAACAGGCCATAACTCATCTCCTAGTGCACAGAAATCTTAGAAACAAAAAATGTCAATTCTAAAGTGCATGTGCGGAATCACGTGGTGTTGCTTTTGAAACCAGTGGCGTATCAATAATTCCTCTACGTCGGGAAATTTCAAAATTTTAGATAGAAACAATGGTTGATTTTGCTTTCTTTGAAACAAACACGAAATTTTGAACAACTTTCAGATGAAACATTGTTTAATATCTCGTAACGTTTGGCTGCTACAAGAGTTAATTAGCAGGTTAACAGTTAACTTATCAAGTAGCTCTTGTAACTGATGATATTTAAAAATGTTTCATCTGAAAGTTGTTGAAAATTTCGTGCTTGTTTCAAAGAAAGCAAAACGAACCACTATTTTTTTTTATTTCTCCCCCCGCAACAGTATACGCGGGACACCCCTGTTTTCAAAAATTTCACCGTTTGATTGTGAATATCTCATTTAGTATTTAACTTTAGTTTGGAACCTTTATTTACTATTTTCTTTGAGTTCCAGCATCCAAAAGGCCCAGAAAACCTTCTACACCATATTAATTTTGACTATCAATTGTATTCTAGCTGACAAATGGTATGAGTAATGAAAAAGTGTTTCCTCTAAACGTTGTTCAAAATTTAGCGCTTGTTTCCATGAGAGCAAAATCAACCCCTGTTGCCATTTAAAATTTTGAAGTTACCACCTCCCCGTAGAAGTATTTCCGAGACGTCCCTGATTTCAGAAGCATCACATGCACTTTGGTATTAACATTCTTTGTTTCAAAGGTTTCTGTGCACTACGAGCTGAGATATGGCCTGTTACAGATTTCGAGAACCACCCTATATATAGGTTGCCTGTGGAAATTCGTGCGTTATATTTTACCCCCCACTGGCTAAAAAGTTTAATTCGCACACTGATAATAATTATAAAATCTCTGATGTTCATCATTTTTCTAAAAAATATTATATATGATCTTTGGG
>JAGDQP010018407.1:0-36624 GCA_022664845.1 Lepisma saccharinum | reverse complement strand
GGCAAAGCATAGCGCCGAAACTGCATTTGTGTAACCTCGACAACATTTTGCCGTAATTGCATGTTAGGAACCTCGCGAGGTAATTTTGTCGGTGTCGATTTGTAACACTCTGTAGATGTAGGCTCAGTTGACTAGTAGAATGTCAATCATCTGTTGATGTGGTGTGAGATTCCTGATCATGTAACTTGGTGCTCCTTCTTTTTTTTTATTCTGATGTATTTAGGGATAGTATTTCCTTCCATGGTGAGTTCTTGCTCTGCTTCAGCGTTTGTGACATCTGAGTTGAATCTACTTATAACCACAAAAATCGTTCAGGAGGTGAGGGTTGTCAGATTGGCATGTTGTCTAGTTTCTGTAGGTTGACCTGCTCCCTAAATATTTCGAAACTGAATTTGTCCCTTATAGTTGATGTGAAGTCAGGATTTGGCGATTGCAGGATTATTCCGTTCCTGGTCGGAATGATTCTGGTTGTAGCTTCTCTTGATACATATTTATAAAATTGTTATAACATGAGTTTTGGCGTCTGGAACTTGGTATCATTGTTGGAAAATAGGAAGGAATGTGTTGATATAAAAGTAGCAGCGGCATGTTGAAAAGAAGAGTGGTCGCTGATATCCATAGAAAGTACAGGGTCCATGTCCATGTTGCTGATGGTATGTTGCTTCTTCTGTGGGATGAGTTGAAACTGCCTTGTCTTCGTGAACCTGTAGAACGAGATCTGGAGCTTGAAGGTGATGAACTGATACTGGTTTCCTGTTGACATTTTGATTTGGTTCCAAGAGCGGTGAGTTGGGATTGAGATAATGTTTAACTTTAGGGTGAATGTTCGGTATGAATGTTCGGGATGACGATCAGTCTCTGTGGATGAAATATCTCAAGCCAACTCGCACCTTCCAACACTGTAAAGTGCCGTCGGTCCTAATGTGGCCGTACAAGTACTTTTCTCTCCTATACATATTCTATGCATGGTCCTCACTGGTACTTTAACATACCACAGCTAGACTAGGTGAAAGCTATGACGGCTAGTGACCCAATTTTATCCAATAAACAAAGCATGCAACTCGAAGCAAGCTATTTACCAATACGTAGTTCATCACAACTATAGTAGATGGGAATATTGTGGAAGGAATTGCGATGGTGACAGTTTCTACACCAATATGACGCAATCAGTTCAGGAATTATACTTCAGAAGTTGTTATCATTTTAAACTTGTAGAGCCACCTGTTGGATTTACAGTGAACTAGCCGAGAGCGAGTGGATCGTGTACAATAAAAAAAGAACACTGAACCTAACACTTTTAACTTAAGTAAGCCAATGGCTGTGAACTTTGTGCTGAGAAACAGGCTCGTAAAACACAAGTTTTTAAGTTATTTCCATGAATTTGTGTACAGATGCTCACAAAACACGGAAGTTTTGACACTGTTAATATATACATAAAGTGAAAAATGATTTTAAAACATCAGCTTGCCGGGAATCAAAGCGTGTAACCCGATTAGCTATGAGATGCTTTAGCCGCTACACAAAGCCGGCATATTCCCAGCTTTTGCTTGTCAGCGTTCTCTATGCAATAGTGTTTCATGACACGCACTACAGTCAATACTGATGGCGACTTCCGGGCTATAATTCCTACGCTAGTTGAATTTTACAGTCATGGAGAAGGGTATAGCAGTGGTACCAGACACTTCTGCAAACACATCTCAAGATATCGATTTCCACTAAACTTCACACACACTTGTTTCATTCCAGAATTTCCAGAATTTCATAGAGAGAGAGAGAGAGGTTAATTAAGAATATATAAACCTTATTTATAAATTCGTTTCGCATGGTATTCAGCAAGAATCTATTTGTAGTAATAGTCAACGCATGAAAATATTAAATAAAAATGAACCTATCGATAAACTGTGGTTTAGTCAAACAAGAAGTATCAAAAGCTCTTCTAGTGCCCCACACACAGATCCACAATATGGGCTTCTGTACGCAAAACAGCGACAGATTTTGTAAAATAAAACCTTATAGGAATCAAGAAACTTAATAAACGAAAAAGTGCTATGTTCATGAATAACTCGGCACACTGAGTCGCTCGTCTATGTTCATTTAATTTCCTAACTTGCGTTGTAGGTGGCAGAATCTGTAGCTCAGATTACGTCGGGTGACATCTATTGAGAGTATTGAAAAGAAAATGCATTCAATGGAAAGTACTAATAGGAAAGCAGGGTTTAAACTTGATTTTTTTTATTTAAGGTATTTAGGCAACTTTGGCTCAGGGTCCAAAGAGTTATTACATGTTATTTCAAAATATCAATAAAATTCTTATATTAGTAATAATATTCAGAAATTTCGGGGAAAAGACTCAACGTAAACAGAAAAAATACAACGCTAATCACGAATATACATTTTTAGCAAATGTGTTCATATTGAATAAGGACGGTAGCTGGAAAAGGAGTGGCCAGGACCAAGGAAGCTAACCCCGACCTGAAACTGCCAGCGTCCGAGCTGCTGATTATATATATTTCATTATAGTAGGCAAAAACAACGAAAGTAACAAGGGAAATGATAAGTGGGAATGTATCAAAGGTACATTCCAATCATTTACCTGGTGTAACAGACGAAATTCGAGAAATCATCAGTTAGGATAGCCGGCGCTAGGGACGCAGCACCTCCCAACTACAAAATTAACATGTTCCCGAATGTTTGATTTAGTTGGTAATATGTGAAGGGTCCTTAAGATTTAATCACTCAGTGAATATAACTACAATCTTTGTCACTTTTTGTTGTTTTTAGAGTATTCGATATCAAATGGTCTACGGCACCCCACCTCACCATCACCGATATTGACGAAACTTTTTGTGCTTAATCTTACAGGATTCAAATAACTTTGGTAAAGTTAAAGATTTGTCAGTGCCAGTGGAATACTTGTCTCCTATATACCCCTTTGTTTGATCCCACAGTGAGACTATGGACAGTATCCCACTAAAATACCACAACTTCCTGTCAAAATGTTTCCTCGGCTATTTAAGCAAAATAAATGAAAGTTAGTGATTGCATACAATTTATTTTGGTGTATTCAGTGAAACTTACAAGCGTTTATGTTTTCATAACTAGCATATGTAAAGCGTCGCAAAGTGGGCCGGAAAAGTGAATTCGCTGAACAATATTCCAAGTTTAGACTTGTGGGATTCATATAATAATGGAGCTATTCCTATAAAATTTCGCCTACATTTGTGAGGATCTGGAGAAGTTCCAGAAATCGTGCAGCTTTGAATAGATCAATAAATTCTAAGTAATACGATATTTTCGTACATTAACATTTGTTTATTCAGATAGGCTACGTCTGATTATAATAATAACAATACTAATAATAATAATTATTATTATAGTTATAGTAAGACAAGCTTTATAATGTATACTCATAAAGAAGTTATATGGTTAGTAAATATACATTGAGGTCAGATAGCATAGTGAAAGCTCACACAGGTAAGGATTTGGTAGTATTTTTCGAAGATAAGCTTAAATTTCAAGAGCATCTTATTGTTGTCACAGTGGATTGTAAAAGATTAATTGGATTTATATTTAATCAGTGAGGTGAAATTACCAGAGCACAAACCTATATTCTACTGTACAAGGTTCTTGTAAGAACTAAGTTGGAATATGCTGTTAATATCTGGAGAGCTGACACCAAAACATAAACGGAAAAAGTTGAAGCCATTCAAAATTGTTCATAAGATTGTTATGCTTTAAATGTAAACTTTCTTCCTACAGATACGATTGTAATGAATGGTGTGAGAATTTACAATTTGAACCTTTGTACATAAGAAAAAAAGAAATAGGAAGTAAATTAATTTACACGATCTTAAATAACAACATTCAGTGTAAATATATTTTTAGATGATTTTACAATTCAAGTACCTATGTATTTTACTTGAAGGTATAACCTCTTAAACACAAAAGAAAAAAAAACAAGAATTTGTTGAAAAGAATGGTTGACAGTTTTAATTAACTTAATCCAAATTAGTTAGATTCTAATAGTGGTATTAATCATAACGCAAGTTTTATGTACAATTTGTAAATATTTTATGGTGCCATGTAATGATCAATGTTTTTTCTAAAATTTCTGCTCTGCCTCAAATGTATTTTTTGTAATGTTATGTAGAAGAGTAGGGTTTTATAGACCTACAGTCGTTCCCAACACTTTAATAAACTATGCATTCATTATTAGTATTTATTTCAAAATCGCTCTTCTTCCGTTTTCTACATCTTTGTTTAGTTTTTATCTTTCGTTCTACGGTACAAATTTCTGTTCAGCACACCATTATTATTTCTTACAATGTTACTTGATATTTATTTTGATTTATACATTTGGATTTACAGTAGAGGCAGTTCTTATATCGAGAATAACGATAATAATATCCACACCTACTGCTTTACCACATCTCGTTTCGTTTACAATTTTATCCTAATCTTCTCAAAATGTGCTTTATTAGCTTTCCTTAATTATTTTTAACGTATCTTCTAGTCCACAAAGTCTACATGCCAATAACAGGGATCTAACCGACGACCACAAGCACCAGAGGTGAACGCTCCACCATTGAGCCACTGCATCCCTTTTATTTTCTTCATGATATTCTATCACTTATTTTTGCGTTTCATTTTGACTTTTTTAAAAAATGTTATAGCTTTTAGGCATTCAAGACTCAGTCTGGAATAGAATGAGGGGAGGATATTGGGAAGACCTTCCTATTTGTTGCTATCATCCCCACATTTGCCTGGTGACTGAAGGAACCCCTGGACTAGTTGTTTACGTAAACAGTGCTTTAAGTACTCACTGTTTCATCGTTTTTATTATTTTTAATATATCCATTTTTAATCTTCTCTTCAAATGTATTGATCATTGCCTTTTTTTTTGTTTAGTTTCTCCAGTACTTAACTTCCCATTAACCACTTCAATTGCAATTGATATGGAATCGTGGTTAGATATCATCACCGTTTTTAAAATCTATAATATAGTTTAACTGCGTACTCAGAATACTTAAGTGCAATATGGCTTATCTCATTATTAATGCGAGTATTGAATGATGTTTCGACACAATTAGAAAATATGTGTAACAATTAAACAAATATAACCAGATTGATATCCGTGGTCCGATTAAATCATTACGCTACTGGAGAGAACTGAGAGTTAGGTAGGGTTGTTCCATTAGGAATCAGACATAGATGTCTTTGTAAACGAACTCCTTCTTGAATATTCATTGGATCTTGACCAAATTCTGAAACGATTGTACTCAAGGTTAAGTATCTTAAGTTATTTTCCTCTTTCCTTGCTTCATTCGTGATGACTGATACAGTATGCAATGTACTGCATTATTTTTGGGACAATTATGGTCCTTGACATGATCATCCTTAATGCTAGTCTCAGTTGCTTCATAAGCCGTTTTAGCCTCACGCGAGCGTAATTTATTTACTAAAATTTTATTGTTGAATTGTTAATTTATTTTCATATTTCGTTTTCCTATATTAATACATTATTTCATAGACTGTTCGTTCGTTTTATCATAAATCAGCCTTGTAAAAAACTCTTCTTTCAGTTGTTGTATTATTTACCTTACTGCCATGATAATTGAGTTACAAATGTATTTTTGTTACCTAATTACATTAATGATAATAAATTTTTACAATATTTATTCTAATGTATTTTCATTCTGATCACATTTGTCATTAACTAATAACAACAAATTACTATGACAACACTTATTATAACAGATGTTATTACCTTTTCCACAAATAATTTTATGTACTGAAATTCTTGAAACTAACATAGAAATATTGACAGCCGTCATGATTAGGATACGAACCCGAATCTGCCAGTTGCTGGATAGGTATTCTATCGATTACACCAGCACGGTACGGCCAATGTTCTGTGTGTGTATATGGAATGTTCTTCTCACCTAGACACTCTCTCAGCTCCTTATACCTAGGATACGATGCCCGGGCATTCCACTAAATTTTGTCCGCTCTAAATTTTCACTATAATTTAGTACAAGGCTAATTATATCTAGTTTTATAAACGACAGCGAGTTGGAATTCTGCTATTTTATATCAGAAACATATGGGAAGCCATAATTTGACATGAAACATGCAGCAATCATGCTGATATTCCAGGTAGAAAATTAACCTTGCGCTAATTTTGGTTGAGAAATCTTTCTGCTGTCATGCAGTGCAAAAGAATAGACGTTATTGTCTTTTTTTCATAAATACCTTGTGTATGGTAAATGTTAAAATAACAGAAAAAATTGGCAGCAGCCGTTCATACTTTACGGCGACTGTAAATTTTTCTGTCCTAATTTCAACCTATTATAACAATGTACGATAGCGTGTTCTAATACATTTTTTCGTTTGAGACTAACAAACTCTAATATATATTAGCACACGCTAGTTTATATGTAATATTTACAACCATGGTGCATTAGAAATTAATTGTAATCCTCTTGTTCCATTTGTTGTAGAGTTTACTAATATATAAATTGAAGATTTTTAAAATAGTACTTCTGGCTACGACAAATATTGCCAGAGAAGGGATAGATATCCAATTTCTGGAACAGGAGTTGACAAAATAAGTGAATTGTTCATAAGGGAGCGAACTTTCTTATTAAGCAATACCATAAAATAAGGTATTTTCATGAGCAAAATAATGCACACAAGAAATTATGAATAACAGCTACAGTACATTATCTTCAATACATTTATTTAAGTCCAATATAAGTCGAGGTAATGAGAAATAAATTCATTTCATGCTAACTAAATATTTGCAACTTTGTATCTAATTTCATATTACATATTAGGTTGAAATTCAACGTCCAAGTCGACGGAACTAATCCAGTACTTCGCAGGAAAATTGTTTTTCTCGGGTTACAATTTTTACTAACAAAAAATGCAGATGGAACAGACAATTAACTATATTAAAGATATATAAAGAAAGTGTACAAGTTAGTGAAGATAAAAACAAATTCGTAATTGATTGCGAACTTTCCTTCGCAAACGCTTAACACATTACCTCTTATTACATCCAAATCCTAGTTGCTAAATGTTTTATGTTGGACAGTCTAATGTAATCTTAGGCTTTCAGAGAACATTCTTTGAAGGAAACATCTAAAGGTAATTTACAATTATGCATACTCTTTTCTGCAGTATGTGAATATATTTTACAAACCGTTAGTCTATGATGTTCACAAATTATTTATCTTGTTCCTTCCTTTGACCGTCGGAATAGTTTGCTTGTTACCTGGACCGGACATTTTATTATATTTCTTGTAAAACAAGACATGAAAACTAGTTTAGCAATATTAAATTAAGTAAACTATTTTGTTCCCTTACATTTATCAATTATTTATTTGGAAATACAAACCACTTTAATGACTAAAGTAACATTGTTTACTCTTTAAGTATTACTAAATATTCAGTGGCTCACTTTCAGCGTAACCAAGAGAAAATGATCCCTCGTATTCTAGAATTGCTGCAAATCCAATTCTATAAACACTATTGGGTTTCAAAGGCTCATCAACGAAGACACCCAGATCAGTCCTCGTCTCTTCTCCAGTACCAAGAACAACAGACGCAAAATCCTTATTTTCTAGTTCAACCTAGAATGAAATATTTAACAATTATTTATTTTTTTACTTGATCGAATCACTTAAAAATACTATAAAGTTGATTGTCACCAGAAAGTAGCTTACGGATTTCGATATGAGATTACCGAGTGGTTATGGCCCAGTGATAGAGCATTCCGGAGGTCGTCGGTTCAATTCCATCCGCTGACCATTTCTTTAATCACCAGGCAAACGCTAAGATGGTAACTTCAAACTTAGACCCTGGCTCCTGGCTGGCACCTTCCCGCATCCTTTCCCTCCCCTATCCAGCCTGAGCCTTAGACGAGTGAAGACCATAAATAACGAATCATATATTCAGCACTCTTCAATAGTTTTGAAAAATGAACGGCTTCTAGTGGTAAGCAGTAGAAATCTGGGATTAGTCATCAACTAAAGCTATCAGGTAACACAATTACACAGACTTAAACACTCAGGTAGGTAGTAAGAAATTCGTTTTGAAACACAGATCTTAACACATTTTAATTACAGTGAATTAATAGAAAAAATTAAATTTCCAATACACGAGCACCATCACATCCCTTCCAACCAGCCCCACAAAAAGCTACCTTTAGTAATATTTAACTGAAGCTTCACAGGATATACTATAATAATTTCGAAAAACACGAAAGGTAATTCCACGTTAAAAGGAACACGCACACAAATAAGACTAAGTGCACTTTCTAAATGGTCACCAATTTTACATATTTTTATATGGAGTTGGGTTTACATCAAATACACACGGCCCTGTTTGTAAATATGAAAACTATTTTAAGGACAACTTTTAAGACAACGTTAAAGGTTGTGGATTTACGTGTATGCATACATTTTGCATTTGTGGCTTTACATTTCTGTGGCTTAGGCTAGGAAGATAGTGTGGGAATATATCGGCCCGGGGAAGTTTGAGTGTGCTGTTCTTCTATTGTTTGTCTCAGCGAAAACACTCTAAAAACCTTAGCATGAAACACAATGGACCTTAAATCTTGCGACACTTATCATAAAATTATTATCAAAAAGATCCGAGTTAAAAATTATTAAAATTCGGTAATTGTGGGTTAAATTTGGCAACATTGTGATTTATGTCTTCAAAAGGTAGCGATCCAACACTAACACTTTTTACACCTGATGAAATATAGCATAAGACAATTGAAGACTACCGAAAAAGAACATACGTTCTCTATTTTTGGCGAAATTGACATAAGAGTTCCATCACTTAGCTCCTTCAGTGGCTCTTCTAACAAGCCACAAGCAAATGTGTATTTGATGTTCAGGCATACGCAATGCTAATTCTGGACTTTGTAAGAAATTATTCATTTGTTACAGATTTTCTATTTTTAAACTCGTAATTTTTACGTATCATGCTCATCATTTGTTATTCCGCTTCTTTCTGCTACTGGTAAGCGCTATGAATCATGGGTCGGCTTGTACATATCTCTCTAGACTGGCAATTCTCGTCAGTTTGAGTGTTATTGGTGTAGGTTTCACTTCTTGACTTTTGTTCTTTTTTAAACTCGTCACGTTGCTGTGGAGTGGAAGTTGAACGGAGCCCATATTGTACATCGCGTTAGAGCCAGCGCAATTTCAGAAAGTGTCTGAGCGCGCGTTATGCACAGCTTGATTGCGAATCTACTTCTATCACGTGACACTACAACGAAATTGCGGGGGAGTTAGTAGCAGATGGTATAAGCATTCGCCCACTTGCACCAACAAAATTGGGCGGGCAGCAGAGGAAGGTCCTTCCTTGGTTTCTTCTTCAAACATAGACTCGCTGACTCCTACTAGCAGCCGGATCCAGAGACTATACGAAAATGCGATCCCTATACACTTATATGTAATTTATTTAGAACACCTTTTTCTCAGCTGTAGTCGATCCTTTTTG
Organism: Lepisma saccharinum; assembly: GCA_022664845.1. Classification (NCBI taxonomy): domain Eukaryota; kingdom Metazoa; phylum Arthropoda; class Insecta; order Zygentoma; family Lepismatidae; genus Lepisma; species Lepisma saccharinum. Next base: position 27,108 of record JAGDQP010018407.1, on the reverse strand, counting down.
GTTCGTTATTTATATACCATTCTGGGTGACCGGTTAAACCGTGGTGAGGTTTCAACCATTTTGTGTTGCTGTGGTAGAATGCTATTTGAGATTTTTCGATACTGGGCTTGTGATCGTGAGTCTAATTATATTCGAGAGTGGTGTTGCTCGGATATAATTCTTACGTTCCATTTATCCTCTAATCAGGACAATTCATCTCCAATATACAGTAATGGGACGAGTCTGTGTCATAAATGTAATTACTATTGTATTAATTTATCTTGAGTTGTTATTTGTTATAATTTTGTTATATTATTTATTATTTCTGTAATAAATATAATTGAAATTAAGCAGCTGTTGCATTTACCTGCAACGTCTTTTGACACAAAAAGTTAGTTCTAAATTATAGTTTAAGTAACCTGTAGAGACACACCTGGATTAAGTGGTTCGGTCACCCGGAATACTGATTCATAACATCCTTTTTATCATTTTGCATGATTGCGATTATGTAAAATGTCAGGTGGACTTTGAGCTGCTGCTTCGAGAGACGGCTCTCATCAGAGATTGCTTGATACGATCGTTTTCAGGTTGAGATTTTTTGTTATTATAGGATAGGGTCGCTCCCTTTCTTTACCTTCATTTTGTATCTAACTCAGTTGGTGTTGGTGAGGTTGGGGACTACTTTTCCCTTATTGGTTATGCGGGATTTTGTACTGTGGTCATTAATATCTCAGTTTTTATTTTTCGCTTTGGAACTTATTCCGTACACTTGATATCACAAAGATTCGCGAGAATCATGGAACAGTCTCAGTAAAGTTTTTTTTCGTTACAACTTTTAAAGCACTCTCCAGTTCAATCAAGAAAATGGAGAGAGCACGTTCCTTTCCTGTGGTCTTCAAATATTACCCTCTTCATTTCATGTAAATGCGTAAAGTAGTCTTAGGGACATAGGTTCTCGAAAATGGTATTCATTCTTGTATTTGATTCCTGTAGATGATATTCGAAAGAATGTATCTCTTCACAGAGCTTTCACAGATGACTGAAGTCCACAAACAAGTTCAGTCATACATTTCGAATAGGCATAAAATTGTAAAACTTCCCTTCTAATATATTTGAAAACAAAACCGAAAAAGTTACGGTCACGTTTAAACTTGAGTGCCTTAATTATTTGTTAACATTTATAATTTTTATACTGTTTACCTTCTCCACCTGTTTGGCTAAGTAATATCTTCTGCCTTTAACTACTGCCTCTAACTCCTGTTTAATTGCTTCAGAGAATATTTTGGTATAGGGCATCTCATTTTCTGATTCATCAACTATCACCAGGATTAAATATTGACTGCAAAGAAATAATAAAAAAACATGAAAATTATGTCCTTCACAATATTATTATTTGAAGTAACATTATTTATAAATTCAGATGTCGAAAACAAAACATATTTGATGCCATTTGTGTTAAGTCAATACACTTTGCTAATGCTCAATAATGTTGCTAGTTATTAACAAATATTTGAAAGGAACGTTGTACTAAATAGAATCTTGGTGTACGTGAATCTTGTGCAAATACACAAATAAAGTACCGGCTGGTTACAATTAAAGAGACACCAGTCACAATAGCTCAGAGTGGGCGGTAACGAACGCAGGATATGAATACTTGGTAGATATGCTAATAAAACAATGCGGAAGTGATTTACGTTCAAAAAAATAGTTAAAATTTTCTCCACTAGGTAAAAATGTGACGCTGTACACGCAATGAATGTGTGGAAATGGTACAGAATGTACGGATAAGATCATGCCCTAGGCAGAAAAGTTCAAACATGTAAGAGATATTTAGTATAAACAACTTTTTTAGCATTAAATTTTTGTAGAGCGCTATTCTTTTATTTATGGAGAAAATTGGAACCAATTTTCAACTCAGTGAAATCGCTTCCGCGTTGTCTCATTAGCATATCTATCAAGTATCAATGTCCTACGCTCATTACCGCCCGCTCTGGATCACTGTGAATGAGTCACGTTAAGTCTAACCACCTGGTATTATTTGTATTTACAAGAATGACAGACGAAGAAATAGTAGTGTGTCTTTTCGTATTTTATAAAAGTATTTTATTAAACTTCCAAAGGTAAGTCCAATGAGTATTGTTGCTACTGTATGTCATAGAAAGCTTCGCGAAGTGTCTTGAATTTAAAAAAAACAAACATGAGATAGCATATAAGAACATTAAAACTGCAGGGGAAATTTTAGTGCTCGTTCAATGAAATGACAATAATCACTACAATAGTGACGCTGAATAAGGGTAGTGTAGCAAGGCTTTAAAAAACCATTTAACTGGAATCCATTCCTATTTTGTTGTTAAACCGAGTACAGGATTCTAGGAAATGAGTTTGGTGTATTCTTTGTGTTGCTGATAATAAAAGAGTGTGAAAGTCCTATAAAGAATAGAAGTATCATCCTTTTGTTTACGGCTTCTTTTGCGCCAGATAGAGCGTGGATATATTAATATCGCGCTTATTCTTTAGGTCATTCATGGCTTGAAAACCTCATGGGAAGTAAGAGTAATGTTCTGAAGAATGGCAATTGCGCAGTGAAAACCAATCACTGGGAAACGAAGTGATATCAAAAGCATTGTATTCAAAAGAGAGTGAATCATAGGAACACAGCGTGTAGTTTATTTTCTAATTGGCAAGCTTTCCTTAACTATATGGTTGATTTTGAAACTTGATAGAATATTGTGAATGAGAACAGAAGCAAAGAGAAACAAATGACATATTATACACACTATATATATATATATATATATATACAGGCGCGGATCCGAAGGGGCTATAGAGGCTTTAGTCCCCCCTCTAGACGTCCAGGAATACACTGGATAAAATGACCTTCAATCCTAGTTTATACTGGACAAAGTGAAACAACTATGATGTACCTTGATCATATTCTGGACCCGCGCCTGTATACCTGGGTATATATAGCACAAAATAGTGCATCACATAAAATATGAATATTCTTTGGAAAGAAAAATTAGACTTTAAAGTAAGTTTGAAAAAGATATGAATAATTTGTGTCACATATATTTTGTATCACATGTAAAGAAAAACTCAAACATTTTCCAAACAAAAGTAACTATCACTTCCGGCCCTTTGCTTCGAAACTCTCATTTAGCAACCTTATGGAAACAGCTAATAACTTAAATAAGTAATTTGTTCTTAACGAAAAAAAATCAAACCTGAATCATGAAGTACAAAAAATTATCTCAGCCCATATTGTGCCGCTGACTGGGTGAGATTTGATTTGTGACCAGTTCAAGCTCGATGCCACTACAAGCGCAAATTTTATTTGTAACCTTAATATGGTGATCAACACCTTTCCTTAAACATTACAATTATCATTGTTATTAAGTGTATTGAAATATACTTGGAAACGACATTGAGTGTAAGTAAAGTACTGAGACGGCCTACTAACACTTCTGACATTCTGTCATCACTCTACTCTCCTCAGTTATAAGCAAAAGAATCCTCAATAATATTCTCTGTACATACATGAAAAGGAGTTATGCTTAAAACAAAATATGCTTCGCTCCTTAATAACTAGTAAAAAGTGAGAAACTCAAATTTCCTTACGACAACAGATTTCGAAAGAATTTTGGTGCAGAAATCCTAATTTCATATGTCTCGTTTGAATCATCTATATTGTACGATGGTTTCGTTACTTCTGGTATTGGTGGTTTTGTAGTCACCGTCAATAAAGCACCTGGCCCAATTGTAATGGTTTTTGCAGCAACACTGACGATATACTTTGAAGCTGGTTGCAATTCGCAAATCTGAATCCATGAAAAAGAAAAATATTTAGTAATACGAAAGTAAAGCAAAACAGAATTAGTATCTTTTTTAGCGAACTGTAGAAATAAGTTATTTCACATCACACCCAGAAATATTAGGATATAATATTAAAAAGAGCACAAAAAATTTATCCAGTAAAATGACCGAATGATGCCATTTCAATTGTATCTTCTCTTTTAATTGATACCTTAAATCTTTTTCTAAGCCATAATCTTCTACTAGTTTACGAAACAAGCTATAAGTTGTGGTTGAGTTTAGTAGTTCTACGCTAAGTTGACATCAACTTGAAAAAGGATAGAAACACCCCACACAATGCACTTCACATATTAAAAATGGTTTTAACTGTACCCTCAAGGAATTCCAATAGGCACTAAAATATAACATTTGATCACTACATGCCGGCCGGATGGCCGAGCGGTATGCGGTGGTAGGCCATCGGCACAAAGGTTCTGGGTTCGAGTCCCGGCAGGGACATGAGTGCGGATTTTAACAGCTAAAGGTGAATCGTGACGGGCCAAAATTCAAAGGTACTAGACTGACTAAGTTATAATCACTACATGTATGGAAGAATTACATTATCTTACTTCGTGGGTAAATTATAAGTATACATACATACATGTAACACACATAGCTATATTATAGATTTAAAACGTGGTTTCTTTATATTCATTAATTTGTAAAGTCTCATACTATATATAAGCTACCTTAAGAAATGAATTAAAAGATACTACTAATATTAAATTCTTAATAATAGAAACGTTTCGAAACTCACCTCATACAAATACTGTAATCTTTCCTCCTTCACGACATACTGTTTAAGGAGATTAATTGAGCAACAGTTTGATAGATCAAATGATTCTATTTCTTGCACGTTGATGATATATGATGAAATCTTTCCATTCGGAAGATCTGGATATTCCCATGCAAGGCTCAGTGAAGTTGAGTTCTTGGCGATCACCCGCAAACTTTTAGGTTTCGTTGGTGCTGTGATATGAAGAGACAGAAAATGTTTATTATTAATAAAATAGAAAATTAACTTTCTTTGTTTGAAAACAAAATTAGAGTTTAGTTTCAAATCATATTATGTAGCCTAATCATTAGTTCTAAGACAAATTATCAAGGATGTACAATGTCTCCCATGTGGTACTCCTGGGGAAGGATTCGTTGGGAGACGTTAATCCAGAAGAAAGAAACAGAATGAAAAATGAAACAAGAACACCGGAGAGAAGACAAAACTATGGATTGACCGATCACTTTTGAAAGCAGAGAAGTGGAGAAACCTGAAGCAACATATAATGTTAAACCACATGTAATAAAGTGACAGTAATGATATTTCTAAATTTGCGTTATTGACAAGGCAACTTCTAAAGTCTACCCCAAGAAATACCAAAGGAGTAATTTGCTTAATAGTTACCAGGTCGTAAATAGTAACCATAGCAAACCCGTAAGATATAAACCAATACTGGTAATAATAAACACAATCAATATTGATGTATAAACCATAATGAATACTGCCAGTTAGTAGCACATACATATTTATTCATCCTATCATCATTCATATATGAGATAGGTCATAGCTTAGACAGACTTATAATCAACAAACCATATAAAGCATTTAATATCCCCTTAATAATCAAGAACTCTTCTAGAAACCCTTTACAATTTATATCTTTCACAATATTCGATTAGGTTTCTAAATACCTCACTGAATTTACTTTTATGATTTAGTATTTTATAACTTCAATTTATTCAGAATTATATGAAAATCAAACAATATCAAGAGTTGTCTGAAACAATTTCGTCTGTAATCATTCTCCATAGTTTTTATAGTCTGTCCAACCAATTCTGCTGATAAAACACATAATTTATACTATCTGGTAGAACATTACGAAATAAGATGACAATAAACTGGTAAAAATTGAAACGAAGGATATAGAATATTTTACCTACAGTGACTTCGGAAAGAGTATGAAGCAGTGGAGTATGTGTCATCCTTGCAGGATATATAAGGAAGTAAGGTTAGGAAAATAGACTATAGCAATAAATGTCTAATTACCGTAAGTCTAAAAGGAAGAAGGAATAACCTTTTTTATAATATACATGTACCATGCATACAACTAAACATCTGGAAGAAGAGGACGAAATAACTACACAGCTGATTCTAAATAAGCGTTTAACTAAATGAATAGCTGTTTCAGAGAGAACAGAATGAAGCATGCATCGTAGTGATGGACTCTTTTAATGAAGTTGTAGGTCAAATGGGGAGATAATAGGAAAATAAGGACTAGACAAGAAAGACTCAAGAGAAAGGGATTTGTCGATTTTGTAACTAATATCCACTGGCGGTGTGTAAACTCGGTTCATGCAACATCGTTCAAACATATACATGGACTGCCCAAATAACAACGATTCCAGAACAATTTTATGTTCATTGAGAGGAATTTCTTGACAAATACTAAATGAAGTTTTCTGGAGCTGATATTTACCCTGATAATAATTTAACCCTATCTAAAATTGAGATAAAGTTGAACGAACGCAGGAAAACTAAGTTCGTGGTGGATAAGTTTGGAACCAAGGAAATGACACAGAAATATGTGAAGAAGTTTGATGGAAACTTTTCATACTCAGTAGAAACAGATGGAAACATAGACGCGCAGTAGGATTATTTAAAACGCTGTTTAATCTATGTTGAAGAGAAGTAAGATAATATCCTGAAATCAAGATTAATTAAAAAAATAGTTACAAAATGAACGTTGGATAAAATGTAAGTGAATAAGTAGAGAAGAAAATAAAAAGATGTACAAGAAACTAAACAATGAAATCAGAAGAGAAACGCACAAGGCAAGAGAAATATACTTAACAAAGAAATGCAATGAAATAGAATATTTTGAAAGAACAAAAAGGCACAATCTAACGCACACGTAAGGAAAGTTTGTACTTGTCAAGAAAAGACAATTTCTATCTGGTTGTTGGAGCTCCAAAGATCATGGTATTACTTGTAATGGGAAAGAAATATTGGATGTATAGAGAGGGATACGTAGAAGACCTGTACGAATTGTCCCAACGTCCCAACATAATATTTATAAAAAGAAACTGGAGCACGTAATTATGATTAAGGGCTCAAAATATTCGACAATATATTTGAAAAGGACTCTGATGACAAAGAAAATTTGTAACGCAATGGAATTGGATGCTACTCCGATTTAAATGAGAAAAACATAGAAGGAACAGCAAAAATTAAATGGTGCGATTCTGGAACGAAATTAATGACTTACAATGTACATTCGCCAAGTGTCTCGCCGGAATTTGTTTATAATTGATTATAACGCAAAGCTATCCGCCGCCTAATGTATATGGTACTAATTTTAGCTGACCATACCGGTAATCTACATATTTCTGAGCTCTCATATATATCCGAAATGATATCGTAAATTGCTATTACGCTTGGACACAAAATTGCTTTTATTGTTTAGATCTAACTGAACATGAATGTGGGCATAAATAAAACAAATTGGATCAAGTACTGCTTCTCTTATACATGTTATACACAGCTTTTGAAATTTTGGATCGACCATATTAGATTCAAGATTTTTCTCAATTAAAATAAACAATGCCAAAATCTCAGATAGTCCATTTGCTACACATTACATGTATGATTGGGTCCGTTTTCAAAATATCATTATAGACTCTCATTTGTCCGGTATCTTTAAAAATATGAAAACTCACGTACACACACACACACACACACACACACACACACACACACACACACACACACACACACACACACACACACACACACACCACAGCGTTGGCGCAAAGGCCTCTTAAGATAAAGTGAGCTCCGAACCACTGCGTTCAATGAACCCCGGCAGGATTTGAACCCTAAATTTGAGAGGAGCAATTCAGATAGCGAAGAGGATATGGGACAAGTAATACTATGGATTTGTTCAGCGGAATAGGAGATATATGTATATATATAGAGAGAGAGATGAAATAGCATTCGTTGATTTGGAGAAGGGATTTGATCAAGATAACTTGCTAATGAAGGTATAAAAAAAGACGGGTATGGAATTGAAAAATCAAAGAATTATAAGAAACTTGTATATAAATATAAAAAAAATAGTAAAAGTAGACAATAACTTATACGAACGAACACCAATAGGTTGTAGCGTGCAGTAGAGAAGTTGTGTCACACACATGTTATTATATATTGTATATCTAGAAGAGATTGATAAAAGTATCGCCAAAACCGAAGGCAGAGATATCGTCGGGTGGAGAAATATCTTGTTCATTAGATTTGCATGTGATACTTTGTTTTGCTGCACAGAATGAGCAATTACTTAAGAAAGTGTTGAAAGAAAGCATTTAAGCCGTGAGGAACATGGGGTGAAAATAAATCTAAAGGAGAAAATTTCAAGTGTCTGGGAAGTATTATAAATAAGTATATGACATGTGAAAAAGCGGTAAACATGCGAATAGGAAATGCCAAAGCAGTGTTTACTAGGAAGTAGAACGTATCTTGTAGACCGAAAAAGAGAGACTGAGGAAGAAAGTGACGAAATGTATGTTTTGTATCGTATTGACATGTCTTATGACGTATTGTTTTATATACACACGAACGAGGATTCTACAATTGAAATTTCTTGGTGAGAAAGTGCGGAAAACACTAGGGGAGATACAAACAATGCTGAAAACTCTAAACAAAATTAAAGACACTGGTTAACACATTGATTGCGACGAGATTTTATGCTGAGGAATTTGATTGAAGAAGAAGAAGTAGATAGAGTGCTTGGTAGTACTGTATTAAGAAAGGCAAGACATACGCTAAGGCGAAAAGGCGAGCGGTCGAAATAAATCGAAAGCCTTAACACGTCTGCAACAACCCTGGCATTTGGCAGAATACTAAAAATTAAGAGCGTGATTTGACACTATTTGCATTATGAATCTACTGATAATCATATTAAGTAAAGAAACCGGAATTTTATGTCCATAAGTTGGTTGTTCTACATGTATATAGTCCTTTCATATTCTAATCCCAGGAATTATTAGTAGTGTTACTTATGTAAAATTTTATGTACAAATGTGTCAAGAATGTAGCTAGTAATAATTTCACGAAACGGTTAAACTACCGTATTACAATTAGCGATGTTTGTATTGAAAGGCAGTATCGATAATTTTACTGGAATACTATTTTTGAAAAATAATCGTTCAATCATTGAAGTATTCTGAAATATCGATATAAAACAGTAAAATCTAGCAACCTTCAGGCTACCAGAACTCTGTATTTGAAGTATAGAACTTAAAGTACATTATTTTCCTTGGAGAAAGAAAAAATATTTTCTTACCTCCATCTTGCGTGATTGCCCGAACAATGGCTTGCTCTCCGTCTTCTGGGATTTCTTTATTTCTCGCTGTCACCTGAAAAAATATATCAGCGAGCATTTATGAAATTTAAAAAATGTGTTTCATATTGCTACGTGTTATTTTAGTATTAGCGAGTTAACAACATATTTTAAATTTAATACTATTATTAATAAAGGTGTGTATTAAGAATTTTAGTGCGTTCATAACAATATGTTATCTGTAACAGTCCAATTTGGTGGTTAGCCTGAGCAACACAGCGGGTAAGAACGGCTCTGAGAGACAAGGTGTAAGGAAAGGAATAAGAGCTTCCGGTCCCGGTCATTCGAAGAGGAACGATCGCCCGCGTCCCACAGGTTGTGAACCGTAGATATTGAGCTACTGGTTCCGTTCCTAAGAAGAGAAACAGTCGCCCGCGGCCCACAGGTTGTGAACTGCAGATGATGAGCTACTGGTTCCTTTACTCTGAAGAGAAATAGTTGCTCTCGGTCCACAGGTTGTGAAGACAGGAGGTGGCGAGAGTTCCGGAGCTCCGAAGAGATACGGTCACTTGTGGCCCACAGGTTGTGAAGGATATAGAAATACTGTAGATTCCGTTCCTCGAAGGGAGAAACGGTCGTCCACCGTTAATCTTAGGAAAGGAAGGTGAAAAGGTAAATAAAGCCCACACAACGGTTTATTGAACGCTGTAAATTCAACTCCTCGTTTGAGAAGCTGTAGAGAATTTATCCAATGATAAAAATCACGTGGTCCCAGGGAATGCAGATTTTATTGTTACAAAAGCAAAACACCAGTATGTGAGTCGATCTAACGGCAGGGTACGTGCTACTCGGGCTATGCAGAAACATACCACAAATTACAATAACAGTTGTTTTACGTAATTAAACAGGTATAAAAAGAAATATTAATTAATATCGAATTAATTACAGTATGATTCTATCTATATTGATAGTTAAATGGTACTAAAAGTTTCTTTAAAATATGCTGAATAAACAACAAAACTAATTACTGAAAAATATGAACTTGTGCGCCATTTCTTAAACTACATATGCGGTACAATTTATACATAACAAACCATTATACTGGAAACGGGCTACTGATCTACAATGTTACATATCTTTCTCAAGACAAAATGTAAAAGCAATTTCCAATAAATACTACATCACACACTAGTATCTGCTAAGCATATTGTTGTAGCTGAAAGAATAAACTTAGGTAACTAAAACATCGACTGAGAACATGAAAGACTAAAATAGCTATTACTTAAAATATCTAAATAGTGATTTTATGCTTCAGCAGCAAGGCTGTGAAGCCTTATGCGTCCGCTCCGTCAGTCTGTCAATAACTTTCAGCTCATGATCTACTAGGGCTAGGAAGTTGGTTGAGCTGTCGTTTGAAAGATCTCGTGAAGATGAGTTTAAACCTATATCATTCATCCAGATTGCAGAAACGTTTCCTGAGTTTCAGTGGTTAATTTTTAACTTCGGAACTATTAAGTCAAGGAAAGTCGTTGAGGTGTCGTTAAATAGGTATCGCCGGATGTTTTCCAATGTAATAACTAACTAATTCTACGGCTAATGGAACTCGCAGGTTCATCGCCGCAGTAACAAACGTTCGCCATTGGATTCTATCCTGGGCAATATCAAGCCAGTTTTCATCACGAAACCTACTTCGCGAAGATCTCTTCTAATATTGTCATCCCAACGACGTCTCAGTCTTCCCAATGGCCTCTTTCCATCCGGCTTTTCAACCAGGATAGAATATAATCTTCGTCTTTCCCCCATCCGAGCTACATGACCTGCCCACCTTAGTCGTCACGATTGTAATGTAAATTAACCATATATATATATAGGATGTTTGTTGCTAAAGCCTGGCGGTATCTTATATGAACAAGCTCCCGATTGGGTTCATCCTCACTTGCTTTAATATACATGGACTACCAGCAATGCACACTAAAAATATTAATTTACCTATCCATTACTAGTAGTTGTAAAACAGTCTTAACTGTGCAAGTGTTTATGGAAATGTAAAACAGGATTCTACTTCTTCTATGTGGTATCGTGTACTTATTATATGAATTTTGCATCGTCAAAATAGCATTAGATACCTCCAAATTCAAAAGAATTCTATAGCTGATCAGGTTTAGAGAGAAATGCTGCCCAGCTGTATGATCTTACTTTTGAAGGAAAAAAAAAACAACATAAATTCAAACGAATTTTAAAATCTTATTTTATGTACTTTAAAGTTTTGCATTCACATTCAATTCGTATTTAAAGCCAATCTAAAAATGTCCAGTTAACATCTTTACGTGACTTATTTTACCTAGAAATATACGTATTGTTTATATGATATTGAAACCTATAAGAGGCTTGACACTTTCTAAGCCGAACATTTAACATTAAAAGTAAATGTTGGCACTACCATTTCCCTATATTCGATAAATTGTTAAGCTCGTAAAGACAAAAGCAACTTCGCAGAACGTTTTATTTATTTAAAAAACGCAAGCACTGTATTTCGAATCAGAAGATAGTGAACTTGGAAAATAGGTGCTAATACAGCTGCTTTTTTAAATTTATTTTCTTACGTTTAGCGTCTCATGGTGAGTGAATAAATTGTCAATTCATGAGCACGCTTACATGATGAAAGCTTCCTGTGCGCAGTCTGTGACAGGCCACAATGAATACATCTTAATTTGTTTGGTTGTAACAACAGTTTGTCGCGTACGTTAGGTGAAATTAAGAGAAAAGTCTGGCAATACCTCACGTATATAAACTTATTGATGTGTGTCAGTATGTCAGTATGTTCTACAACCAGTAGCAAATTGAGGCCCATTTGTGTGGTTACTTCCTCCACAAACTTATAATCACTCGGTGCGTTCAACTGCTCCAGGTGGCTTTCATACGCTTCCAGGAATGGAGTAGGAGTGGAAGGAGCAGTGACTATACGATATGAAAAGAGCAATGAAATACAACAGATGAAGCAGGATGTCATAGACAAGATACACAAATGTTATTTCATTTCTTGTGTTACCCAAATAGAACGGGGATATTAGATTAACTCATTCGGAATACATTCATACAATTCTGCCGATTACGTCTTTCAATTGACCCATCTAAATAGTATGGAGCGGAATTAGAGTCCGATTGGGCGGATATGACGCCGTTAGAATCCCTCCCGATATGCAGTTTAACTATAAAGTTAATGTTAATTCAGCAGTATTAAAACTTCGGGGTTGATTTCTTAAGAAAAACGAAGTCTATCGACCCAATTTTACCACGGCATTTTATATGATGAGACATGGTTATGGTGAAAGTTCCTAAGATTTTAAATATACTGTATTAATTTTAAATGTATTAGTATTATTGGTAAACAAGTTTCTGCAATTTAAACAAGCACATAAGTAATACAATTCATATTGAGCATTATCAATAACTTCTTTCTACTTACACATATTCACTAACTTGGAAACGTTTAGAAAATTGTGCTATTAAGAGGAAGAAAATCCTACCATTACAATGTAGTTTTCATTTGGTTCTAATCTTGTGGTGGTATGACAGAACGAAGTATTCCACACGTGACAAGGCTCTGGGGGAATGGTTTCCACTAGTTCTTCACCATCGCGTTCCCTTTTTAATGTTAGAGTAAAAGATTCTAATTCTCCATAAGATTTCTTAGGTGCATCCCATCGCACTCCCAGCATTCTACGACTTCTCTTGTACACAATGAGATTTTCAACTGCATCCGGCTCTAGAGTAAAACAAAGAAATTAATTTACAAAAGTCTCTACCAATATTATGCGTAAGGAACCAAAAATAAGTTAATTAAATCATTGATTGCAAGAAAGCTAGAGATTGTTATAAACGTTCGTTGACATTTTTCATAATTATATTTACAGATATTTGCTTTTAAATGAGTGAATTGTTTATTAGATTTTATCACAGACTTGTATTGATTGCAACCCAGACCTCGATACACGATTACTAATAGCAATTATTATTTTCATTGACGCTATAGGTATTCACGTGGTAGCTTCAAATGTGTGTCTTTTAGGTGCACATTAGTGATAAATTAGTTACATTCGTTCATAAACTTTCTTCAAGCGTTTTAATTAGTTGGCCTTCAATAACTAAAAAATGTACGTACTCAGGGTTTTTCTACAGTCTCAGAACCAGTGTAATCTTCAACATGCAATACTTCGTTTTAACGTAGATAGTTCTTAAGTAGGATTTAGTAATTCATTATAAACTAAAAGAGAATCGAAACTTACTTGTTGCCTTAGTGGTGATACCAATAATAGTTGGCATGTTAACATTAAATCCAGCCGAAGTAACAATGTATAGCTTAACTTGGTAACTTGAAGCAGGAACCAGATTATTAAATGTTACTGTAGTTTCATCGGTATTCTCGCTCTGTACAGGAATGTCGCTTTCGGGCGAAATCAACTCATATTTATATCCATAGAGAAATCCATTGAGATCATCACAGTTAATTGTAGCGTTCCAATTAACTGTTACTGTTGTATTTGTTGCCTCGAATGTTATGTTGCTTGGCGAAATCTGAACGAAAGGTACTACAAAAACAATACAAAACATACTTGATTATCATAATGTATGTGATAGGATGTCGTAAATAAGACAATCAGATTCTATTTACCATTACAAAATATCAAAATATAGTTCAAACTTTCTTTCGAAGTGTTCCAATTCTATTTTATGACAGCTATTTTAGACTTAGTTTTGCACGAAATGCTGCGTTTTGAGATTAATTATCGTCCATGTGTGCTATCACATATTTCAAATTACTATCAACACAGGTTTAACAAACTAACTAGCGATACTGTACGATCGAGGTGAAACCTAAAAATCAATTTTCTACGATAAAACAAATGTTTTAGGAATTAATTCACGATTTAATTATGCAATATGACATTAGTTGGAGAAAATTAGTTCCTTGACAGATGCTTATATATGCTTTTCTTCTAACCAAACCAAGTTCTTGACATTGTTTGAAACAAAGAAATATGTAGGTTCCAGCAAACTGCAACAAACAATGGAAACTCATTTATAAGAGGAATAAAATATAAACAAGGATTAAATTCAAAACAATTTTTCGGATATCAGTTTTTCTTAAATGTAACTGCTAAGTGTTTCGGCTAGTATCCCTAAAAATTAAATCTTATAGAACAAGTTTTTAAAGGTGTTGCTACCAATTATGCTTGTTCCTATTGTAAAATATTTATTTAGGGTGACTAAAATCTTTATGTTAAACTCATTTATGTTTTGAATGTGCTATTCAAGGTAATACATATAAGTACAGTACACATATTCTAACGACGTGCTACTTCAAAATCGTTTATGAATATCTTGCAGATCATTAAGAATGTACAGAGTATTTCACTAGTATTTATAATTGTTACAATAGTTGAACATGCATATTGTAGCAACAAAAAGTTATACAATTTGGAACTAAAAAGATGGTATATATAATTATTATTATTAATTTAGAAACAGTTAAACTATCACGTGTGAGAATGAACCCACCTACAGTTGTAAAAAGCGTTTCGATGACAAATGTAGGCAGTTTTTAAGAAATGCTAATAATCATGCAAAATTCTTACCTGTTGAGTCCACAAGTGCGTGCAAAATTGAAAATTGGCCAATAACATCTGTGAATGGTGCTACTTTTATTTCATACTGAGCTAGTGGGTGTAGTCCATAAAGAGTAACAGAGTTATCCGTAGCGTTAATGATACCAGATGACGATTTACAATTGTAGGACTCACAAGCAAGAAGATGAAGACACTTTGTTTAAAGGAAGACAAAATTCTGTTATTATTTTTTTATACATGGAAAGAAATATGTATCAGTGCGGTTAAATTAATGTTATGAATTATTGTAAGCGATTAATTACTGGATATCATAATGAGTCCCTATTACAGCCAAGCGAAATGTAGAAGTGAAACATTCTATTGATAATAGCTAAATATCAGCAAGGAGAAAAAATCATGTCATTCTTTGGTACTAACAATAAGTCTCCATTTTAATTCCTTCTTCATTATCCATCTGCCTCTGAAAGGAACTTTGTTTTCAGTCTCAAAACAAAGTCTATAATTAATAACCAAATTCTAAAGAGAAGAATTCTGCGTTATATTCATCCGATTTAATATATTGTTTAAATTTATAAAGATGATATCTAAATTCACACTGATGGTCTTCTTACGTTTATTTACATATTATACTCTTGACATAATACGGTTTGGAAAGGCAATTAGAAAGTAATGGACTCAGGTTTTTATAGATTTTCCCGGATTTCGTTTACATTGATAAAACCCTTAAAAAAACATTGTTGTTATCGAGTAATCATACTGGAGTAAAGTTCTGGTTTTTCGTAAGTGACCAGTTCATGTTTTGTAAGTAGTATTATCAAGATCAATATGGGTTATATATGTAATTGCTGTTGTGTTCGCTTGATGATCGTCTAGTAATATTTCCCTCCTGTCTGAACGCACAAACTTTGAAAGTCAGTTACGTTTATAAAAACGTAAATGAAGCAACGAGCTCAATCTAAACAAATTATGTTAGATCATTATTAGTAAAAAAATATTGGTATTTCTTCACCCATATGCCAGTTTAAGACAAAGTACAGTTCTATCATTTTCTAGAATTGTACACATTTGCAGCATACTTCATGGATATAAGGATGATAGTAAGATTTCGTGATAATTTAATGTAACTGAATTAATTTTCTCTAAGGATGCTAGAAAGACATGCAAAGTTGAGATCTAATCCTGGCTGTCCCCATAGAGTTTACAAATTTTAGTTCGAATCTGCTCGTCGTAAGTCGGAAAATTACGTGGATTATGGCCGTGGTAGTTATACTTAAACATGTACCCAAAATATTATCTATAATTGACGTAATCTGTCAGATTTGTGACTTCTTTAGTCCATGATTGTAGTTCTTGCCCACAATTCCAATAGCATATGAGTAACTTCCAAATTATGAATAAATTGTGTAGTTCGCTTGACGTAATATGTTCAAGAATTATTCAACATTTCTCACAATAAATTCCCTATCATTAAACCCAGTTTAATTTAACTTCTCTTCACAAATATATTTGCTAGCTTTACAGCAAATTTTCAAGGTAACTATTCATTAAATTATTTCACTTAATAGATTACACATTACGCAGCTGCGTTTGATAGCTAACACGTTAATACGAACCCATATACTTGGAATTGACACTAAGAATGCGTCAATATTATTAAAATGATAAGAAACGTGCGAACGAACTAGAATCATATCATTATTATTATTACAAAACAAATAATACCTACAAGTTAATAAAATTCGTTAGAATACTACAATTCTATAATATTCTTGTATTTTCTAGAACGAAATTTCTTAAACAAATCACAAACCTGATAAGAAACATAGTAATGAGTTATTATTCCACCCTTCCGTAGTGGAGAATCCCAATGAAGTTCCAAAGCATTGTAATTATTTTTCATCACTCTCAAGTTTCTCACAGAACTTGATGCTAAAAATATATATATATTTTAAGTTAGAAATTGCAGTTATCATAAATTTACACAAAAATACAAATAAATTATTCACCAACGCTCTCATTTTGGGTTAAAGTAATTTATTTAACTATGTGATGGTATTAAAATATGTTACATTATACACAACAAAAACTCATCTGTTAATGGAAAAATACCTCTGTTGCTTTGCGTTACTCTATTCCATTTTGTAAATATGTAACAGTTGTATGACAGCCACTCAATCTATTGTGCAAATGTATGGTAAAAGTGATCATAAAGTCAAATCAATCGTGTTCTTAGGCTCAATTTTAGAGTTATGTCATTATGTATATTGTGAAATATGTAACAGAATGCTCAGAAGAAAGGTATTCCCAGAACGGTACTTGAATCTGAATATCCTAGTTCCTGGTACTCATGCCATGTAAGTTTCGTGGTGGACAAACACCACGGTGTTTTCTCGGGGTTTCTGGTGTTTTCTGGATGTTCTCCCGTTTCTTCCCACTTTCCTCATTCCACCAATCTATCCATCATCACCCATTACCCTGAGACGAATTTGCCTAAACGTCTTAAAAAATAAATTCATATTCAAATTCTTAGTTCCGGAATTCTACCACTACGGCACAGTTGACTTTCTGTGTAAATGAAACATTCCTCTTGCATCAAATGAACGGACTATTCAGCTAGTGCCGATATCAAAGCATTCCTCCACATGCGATGGTTAAGTTGAGCGGCGTAACTGCACATAGTGTAGTTGCGAATGATGTATGTGCTTCACATAAAGACTTTGTGTCGAGTAACGGTTACAAAAAGGCTGAGGCGAGAGGAAAGCTTCATATAAAAAAAATGGGATGGTAACAACTACATTTTTGTATATTTCTTCATCGTTACCGTTCACAGTGTTGTTGTGTGAAACATATACGAACTTATAACATGCTGAGATGATTATTTAAATATAATTGTTGAACATCTCCTGTACAGAAAATTAGTGTATTTTTCTAACGAATAAAATAAAAGACGTAATGAGATGTGAAGCAACTGTATTAAGGGTTAAAGGGAGGGAACTTGGTCATCATAACGGGTACCTTTATATGATTTCTACGCTTCAAATTGGCACTGCATTTCCTCATCAAAGAAAATAATACACTTAATCTGCATATGTAAGGAATTTTCGTCGCATGTTCGCAAGATATTTCGTTCTGTTTGTAAGCCCCTAAAAAAACTCTTTGTAAACTTGAGTATTTTTCTTTTTGGTTTCTCATAAGAATTTATAAGGACACACATCACTCCTAATATTCGTGAAAGCATACCAATATCACACATCCCACTTTACTACTATCACACTTTACTAGTCCTTTTCAAACGAAATCACAGGAATTCTTATAATTTTGCTGACACACCAAGAGATGGAACAGTATGATGGCTTATCATTACGCAGTAAAATGTATTAGTCTAATGCCAATTGAGGACCCCATAAAATTACTTGTTTGTGACAATAAACTTCAAATAGCATAGGAAATTTGTAATTACCTCCTGACGCTGTCCTAACTGCAAATGGCTTGGACATGGTAGTGTAGCCTTCGATTGTCTCGGCTTTTACGCTTATTTCGTAAAATGTATCAGGGATCATCTCAGTAAACTGATACTTGTTGGATTTCTGCTCACCATAAAGAATCCACATCCAATCCTCTTTCAGATATATCTCATAATGAAGTACTGGGCATGTAATATGTTCTACATCGAGAAGCTGAAAATGAAGATATTGTAATTAATATCATTAAAGAACCCCATAGCACTTCAGCACAAATGAGTCAATGATTTTACAAGAAAGTATACCTGCAAAATAGAATAATTCTCAGAAATGACAAAAACTTTTCTAAAACTATGAACCTGTTTCTAAACTTGAAAGAGGTGCTTTCACTCCCTCTGAGTCAACGATGCCTACAGATTGATACTAAGTTCAAATTCTGGTGCTTTCATTAATAGTAAAGACAGAAAATTGCTTTAAGTGTAGAACATCGTTGCAACATACTCCTCTTTCGGTGTGTTGCACGTCGTGGAGTAGACCATATCTTACTCGAAGGAAATACGTTTTGATTTTAGGCGATCTACATAAAGTTTGTATGAAGAGTTAACAGAATGATCAATTTCAAAGATAAGTATCACATTTAAAACAAATGGTAAACAACTTATTAATTTGAAAACTAGATGTACGTTTCTACAGTTTGACAAAATAAGAACATACTAAAAATATTTTTCAAATTTCAGCCCCTTAAGAGATACTTGATATTATCAAGGTGTGACAAAGGTCGTTTTATAGACTTAACATCGAAACCGAACTTTATGAAATTCTCACATCAAAATCCTGCTTACTTCATAAATTCTTTAAAGTATCTCCGTAAATAAAACGTAAATCAGACACGGAGTTTCTCTAATTCTTCCTGTACGGGAATTTGGTTCTACTTTTTTATATTACTTTACATTTAATGTATCAACGTGAAATTTTAGTTCACACTTAGTGTTCTAATGAACTTCGTACATAAAGATGAGTCAATAACTTATTCAAAACACAATCGTACGGACGTGGAACAAAAGCATACTAGAGACTGCTAACACACAATAAGTTAACTTTCCTAATCTATGTGACAGGGATTATACACGTTTCAGAAGTATATCACATCCAGAATAAAAAGTATGTTTTCCATTTATACATGTAGTGGGTTTAAGCCACTGAATGTTTGATTACAACCACGAGTATTAACTTCGCAAAATGTCGAAAGTCTTCTTAAGGTATTGCAAACCATTCCCACTGAAAATTAATACAGAAATTCCATAGGTTTGCGGACAGTATGTTCTGTACACGACCATTTTGTTCTAAAGGATTTCCGAAAAGCTTGACTGAATTCAAGTGTCAGACCTCTTTGTACATGTCAGTGTTTTGAACTATGTCTAGTATTTTATCAGCTGCTCCGTACAATAATGATTCATGTAGAATATTGTCTATATGGAAGAACGAATTACCATGACTCAGGACCGCTTAAATGGATAAATGTTGGTAGTCAGAGATTCCATCACATTTATCAGGCCGGTAAAAGGCCTATCCGCATGCCCTTAATGAACGGTATCACAGTACATCGGACAGCATCAATTTTTCAAATGATGTCACATCGTTTCGCAGTTGGATTGCTAACGTGGCTGATGTGAAGTTCTGGCATGCTTGGCTGTACATTGTGGTTTAAATCATGATCCATAAATCGAGATAACATTACAGTAATCCTCGAATATAGATTTTCCATGCCCATTCGTCTGGGTGGGGCATCTGGCCCCATTGAACCCATATTAACAGATTAGTCTGGGGGATCTTCGGCTGCCAAAGGCGCCACTATGCAAAAAAGAATATATGGCACACTAGCAGACACCTTTCGTCCGGCAATGACATAGACGTTTGTTGTTAGATGTGGTAGGTTTGCCAGGTTTTGGTAGCACACAGATAGGGATGAACGACAATATTATGACCTTGTATCAGCGATTTACGAATAGAAAGGTCTCAGTTGCGTGTGAGATTCATGGTCTCTGGATACATTTTGGTGTCCTAGTATTCATGGTCTCTGGATACATTCTGCCATAGTTGAAACAGAAAATTTATAGCGTTTGTATTTCTTAGTATCAATGACCTAGCTTCTAAACTTGGACCACATTCAATATCTTTGATCACATCATCTGCTTGCTTAACTCTATATCCTTAACTAGTGTACTGTACAATTAAAATCCTAGTCTTTACACACTCGACGATGAAATAAAAACAGTAAAAAAAAGACAGCAAGAAAGGATAAGAGTGAATGCACAGCTCTTTTTAAATATTCTGATAAGTTATCATTGTATATTTTATAGTTATTATTATTAGTAGTAGTATCATTATCGATGTATGTCCATATGAAATATCACCCATAAATTGTAAACAGGCTTATGTTTCTATAAAATGTTAACATGTGTGTGTGCATTGTATCTGTTTACACGTGTTTTTTTTCTTTGTGTAGTTATGTGTACTAATTTAGTGTTTATTCTTTTTCTTAATTATTAACCAATTATACCTGTATTAATATTGATAGCTTATTTAGATTTTGTATGTACATGTTTGAGTGGAAGAGAAGGCATTTGTAGCCTTAACTCCGCCATGGAAAATAAGTCAATAAATAAATTAATAAATAAATATATACAGTCACATAGGTTGTGATTTAATTCTTCATTAGCATATTGTAAGAGGTGTTACACTAACCACTTCGATACACAAAGTGTCCCAATGTACTCAACTCTTCATAGTATAAATGAAAATAATTGAGAAATCATATGCTGTAAAAATACATTATACGAATTGTAATTTGCTAAATAAAAGGAAGCAAAAGCGAAAAACTTATATGCATAATCAAATGGAAGAAAAACATTAAAGTTTGTTTTGTTATCTCATTTCTGAGATTTCATATAAAAGTGCACGTTGAAATGGTTTTCATTTATGTTAGATTATGTGATAATGATCGTAAATAATCTTTAATTTTTCAGAAAAGCAAAATAGGTAATAGTTGATTTTTTTATAATATACCTCTTTTAGGACATTTCAGGAAGCTATAGAAGTTTTTAAGATATGACATACTGTTTTAAATTAGTATATTCTAATTCCATTAATCTGCATACCTAGTATAATTTGTCGAGAAAGTACTGAAAGTATATTTAGCGTTAGACAATATGTTAGTTTTTGCAGATATATAAGAACTAATACAGAATAGCTTATACGACTTGCGATTTGATAAAACGCTGGAAAATGCAATAGATGATTACAAGAAAAGCTTCCACCTTAGATAAGAGTAGCTGTTGTGATATAGCTCACAGTTTTGTTTGACCGATATGTTACTAAATGTTAAGTCTTGTATTTTATAAGCAAAAGTGTATGGCTACTCTCACGAGCAAAACTCTCATATGGTTAACGATTTAGAAGCTCTGGTGAATAGTTCGAATTGTTAATAGCACAATGACTATTACTCCTTGTTTGACTTAATTTGATTCTTAGGTGATTCGCAATAATGGATCTAACTTCTTTTTGTGCATGCTTTATCTTACAAACCAATGTCAATACTTGGTTTCTCTTAGTGATATCAAACTTACCTCCCAAGTAATTTCAAAAGTTTTTCCCGTAATTGAGGTGACATTGAAGTTGAAGGAAGCACCAGGAACTGCAATAGACCTTAAAATACACAATCTTGAAACTATGAAATTTTAAATTGATATCAAACTTTGTGTTTTGAAAACACGGATACGTTTGTAGATTTTTCGAAAGTATAAAGTATTCCTAGGGTTCAAGTAAAACATTTGAAAATAATTATACATCTTTGGAAGTTATTACAAGCTTCCAGCATTGATTTTAATTTAATATCTTACTGTGAGTGAACTGTTAGTATTAAAACTACAAAGTACAATATAAAATGGTATTTGCAATCAAGGACCGTGACAGGGTATTCGGATGGGGCAGGTAAGTAAACGTTTGCGGTGCATACATTTGGTAAATGAGATATATATTTCTATGATTTTTTAAATACATAAATTACATTTTACATTTGCACTCTAAAGAGCACAGACTATTCAAGTATACAAACTTATGTAATTATTTTTAGCGAGACTAATAACAAATAATTATGCTAGTTGACGCGCTACTATCCTAGGGCTGTGGCCTGACATTACAGTTATCATAGCACTAGAACGGCACAAGCGATCATTTTGATGTTTTTTTTAATTCAACATTTCATATTTTCTTGAAATTTGATTCTACCACATTCAAATTTATGACTTTATCTCGTTTGCCTAGAAGTATTTTTATATGAATTTTAACTTCTTCCTTCTCAAGCATTGAAATATTCTACCTAAAACGACTGAGCCAGTCATCTTGACCGCTGGCTTTTCATTTCGAAATAATCGACTTGGCAACATCGAGAGCCCCTTAGATGTGGTCTGAAGGTCAAGTGTACATAACAGTTTACTGTTAGTGAGCGTGTTATTGAAGGGCATGGGAGAAAACAATGGTAACCAACATTCACCATGAATGGAGATATTACGTTAGGAACATTCATTCTGTCGCGCTAGCGTATGGAGTTTCTCATAAAATAAGGATAAATATGCGGCCATTTGTTGTTTCTAACTTCAAGTATTTCTATAGTTCAGTTCACATGAGTATTAGCATTGTATTTCTGTACTCAACTATTTTTTAATGAGGGTAACCATTGTTCTTCCCCATGCTCTTCAATTATAGTTTAGTCTGTTGCAGTGTTTTGGCTCTGGTTTTAATCTTGGGATAAAACTTAAACGCAAACAAATTTTTGAAGGATTAGCGCCATATGCCATACTGATTCTATCATGACAGTTCTTGAGATTTGGATTAAGTGCCAGGTCTTGCGCAATGATTCGACATGTAACAATGACAGGCATAAAGAACCAGAAAATGAGGAAAGATATGCTGCATTGACTAAAATACTTCGGTCTCTAATGTTTAGTGATCAAATTATGGTAACAAGATGAAAAGGAAGCTTCCAGCAGGGAACTTGTTAGTTGATAGTTCTGCAAAATAGACCAATATGTTGTGTAGAACTGGTTTCATACAAAATTGGTTTATTTTTTATAAAGTACGTGCTAAAATTATTATCGATGAACAGCTTTCTCCGAGTAAAGCAAGATGCACATTTTCTCAGCATATGGCTAACAAATCAAATTAATTCGGCATGAAGTTTTGGTGTGCTTCAGACGTTTATTCAAAGTATTTCCTGACAGGTTTTTCTGACTTAGGTAAGGATGACATACCTCCAAATGACATGTCACTTTACGATGATGTTCTCCGATCAGTCGAACCACTCACCAGAGAGGGAGGAAACGTAACAGTAGTCAATTATTATTTTACATCTTTTTCGCTTGCAAGAAAAAAGACAGAGAAAGAAAAAAATTAATTCAGTCTTCTTGGAACAATGAAACGTGAAAACGTCTACGTTGCACAATGAAGTTCTAATAAAATACGACGACTGTACACTTATTGTATATAAAGGAAATAGTGTCGAAATTGAAATGGGAAGAAATCGTTATTTTACAGAAAACCCATAATATTTTATAATTCGACAAATTATAACGTTGACATTTTGGACCCGATGGCAAGATCCTATACCAGGGATCTCTTTCGGCCTTTACCCTTCCAGGTATTTTCCAACGTACTTTATTAGGTTACCATAAATGTCCGGATTCTGTATACAGAGGTTACAGATAACAGTACGTAAGTTTTAATTTCATAAGGAAGTTTGCCAAGGAGCTCCGCGCGACGTATCTTGAGAACAAAATAACAAGAAGTTATTCCTGACGGCAGACAGGAAGACAAAAAAAACTAGCAAACAAGCAAGCGGTGAGCGTCATCAATGCTAAATAAGACTATGCAGAAAGTTAAGGTAAGTTCAATTTGTGCTTTGCAATTTTGGTTTTGAAAAATGTGAAGGGAAAATTGTAACAAAGTTCATTTACAAGAAGTGATTTTGAAACCGATTCTCCTCATAAGTAACACATCCGGATTGATCAAGTAAATTTTATTCAGTACTTGAATCAAGTGAAATCACATACTGGCAATTGTATGTTCAGAATTGTAATGATTTAGGCAAATGGAAGCAAGGTAGGAGAATGTAACTGCATTTTGTATGTATCTATTGAAACTGCTCTCAATCAGTACCTTGTAAAATGTATTAGAACTGAAGCAATATAGCAATAATGATCACCTTGTCCGAATACAAATGATAAACCGTATACCAACAACACTGCACATACATGATTTCCATCAACCCATCAGATTGTGTGTGTGTTTGCAAGTCCGTCTGTCCTGAAGTAAAGTAATCTAATTCGAATACCCATTGAAATTAATTTAAAACAGACAGCGGTCAAAACGATCACTTAAGCCGTTCTTGATAAGTTTAAACCTCAGCTGATTTAGGGTTAGACAACTTTCAAAAGCGAGAACCTTTAATAATATTGAATGTCTATACCTGCAAACTGGTATTTCATACTTGGAATGTGTTCTGAGATAACGAGCTTGTACCTACGACCTTCAACTCTTTAGTACAACACGAAACCACTTCAAGAAGAACTCTCCATGTATTCCATGGACATGCTGGAACTGAATGACAATCAAAATTACACATTGAACATGAAAGAAATAATGAAAAGAGAAGTAACAAAGTGACGTTGACCCCACGGAGAAATCCAAAGCAAGCCAGCAAGGACGATGAGGGTCCCTCTTAGTAAAACTTTGGGAAGTGAGCATCAAGAATGTTTTAAAATACAGCGCAAGCTGCTCTAGAGTCGACACCTTGTTCAATACTACTAGTATGAAGCAGGAAAATGATACGATATAACAGACCATTAATAAGACTCTAGAGACCCGTTCTGAATTTGATTGAGCTCGTCCAAATAATGGACATTGTCCCAGAGAACGTCACAACAATTTGTAGAGTACAGAATTAAGTAGAAACGAGAATGTAACCAACCAATGTATATAGTTAATACCTAATTTGGAAGTACAGTTGGAGTTTGTCTTAGAAGAATGCAGTGCCTACTTCGGTCCAGAGGCCACGAAGGTTCAACATACCTAGAATATCGCATTGGGCATATTAAAGATCAATCAACAAGCACGCAACAAGACTTAGAAAACGAGAACCTTACTCGCAAAATCAAAAGATAGTCTAGAAAGACATGCAAACACTATCATCTAGACGCCGTAGGAGAGTCACTGTAGAGAACTTGCTACAGATCTTTAGAAACCGCAGTAAAGTTGTGAAGTAAAAACACCGGCCTGTTATTGGGCCCAAAACATTGTAGAAATCGAAAATTTCACCCAAAAGAAAATATTGTAATAGTAGTAAAGCTAGATGTAAAACAACTTCTGTAAATGCATAGAAAGCAAAAAGGCAACAAAAGGAAGGTGCAGATCCCTAATCTGTAAGCTAGAAAAGCATGAATCCTTACTAAACAACGTAACAAAGAAATATCAACTGACCATGAGGTATTAGAGTAAATATTTCCGTTGTGCCTAACAACTAAGCCGAATGCTTTGACCCTCATAAAGGTCTTGAGTTAGCGGTATACCAAAATACGTGAGTGAAAGGATTAGTAAGAAACATCCAAATGGAAGTGTAGAAGACCAAAACACATAAGAAAATCCATAAGATGAGAAGTTGGTTGAAGAGAAACGAAAACTAAATTAACTAGGTTAATAGACTGATATAGAGTAATAGAGCTCAGAGGAGCTGTGCACTACCAAACCGATTGGAATGGAAAGAAAAAGAAGCGGATGTTTCATGACGCTTTTGAGGAAAAATCAAAAAGTGCCACAATTAGTGTGCCAGAGACCAAGCAGCAGTAAGCCGGCCAAAAGCTGGAGAGTGACAGTTAAATAATTAAAACGTCTAAACACAAGTTAGTGAAAACGGAATGGCAAAATAAATTCAAATCAGGGGAAAGAAAATTGATCTGAAACAAGAAACAAAGGCGAAAACTTACAGAAATCTACAAATAGGATGTTCGAAGCTACTTGGTGGAACATTGTTTCCGGATAATAAGGGAACAACGTATACCAACAGCCGTAGAGGAAACCTGTTCATATAAATGAGATGCATATATCAACTGTTAATCTACTCCGCTGCACCAGTCATAGGACCAACACATTTATGGGATGACAACATTTAGATAATCTGTAAGCTGGCATGAATGCAATGATCGGGCTTCAAGCCTCACCCTAAAGAAATAAATAAACAGAATTACTGCACATTTTGAAATTTTTTTAAAGATAATTTTTTGATAATGAGTATTTTTGTTCTTAAGTAACAACATTCTGATCTTTCAAAATGCTACTGCGAAAACCCTTCAGTATCTCGGTAGTTATGTATTAAGTGTTCTAAATAATGACAATTAGAAAATTTATTGAAATCATATTTTCCTGTTTCTTTTCCTGGGTTTACTGAGGGTTTCCTTAAACACAATTAACAGAAGTTTTTTAACTACACATGTTACTGCTTATTTGATTGCAAAGAAAGACCGGATTACTTTGGCAAATAATGTTATTTATCGAAATTGGCACTTTTCAATAAAAAGTATAAGTTGTCTTGGAAAAAGTTACACATAGTAACGAATTTTTAAGTAACTTGAACTATGATTGTTCTATCTATGTCGTTGTTAAAACATAGAGCATATCTATTACATATATCTTGTAATAAAAAGTATTCTTTATGCCAAACCCCCTTTCAAAGTAATGGCGTAATGATATCAAACATTTTTGTGTAACCCTTGCTTGTTAGACACTAATCCCTTGTTTGATTCGATCACG
>JAGDQP010018406.1:18853-36626 GCA_022664845.1 Lepisma saccharinum | reverse complement strand
TGTCAAGTAGCATGAGTAAATCATGTGGTTTTAGTAATAATAAGAAACATTAACTATATGTTTAAGATACTAACCTAACGTAACCTATCTTGAAACAAACAGAGTTGTGTAACAATAACTAAACATAGATGTACTGTATACTGCATTTCATATCTTCTTGAATAACGTAGACTAAAAGAACACCATCTAACTGTGTAGAATATATTTTAATGTATCTTTATTTAGAATTTCATCCATGGATGTTTAAACAAACTTTTTTCATACCAACAAAAACGAACATTTACGTTTTAAACAAGGCTAGATTCTTTTTACAACAAGCTTAGGAACTATCTAATCTACAAGCATTGTAATGAATTATGAACAAATCTAAAATCAAGAACGATTTGAATATCAAACTTCGAAACAGTGATTTGAGGAAATAATAAGAATGAACCAAAACTTCGAATAACTAACATCCATCCAGTAATCAAATCAAATGTAATGTTAAGATTACTTTAATTCTCGGTAATGTTAAGATTACATTAAAACAAAAATAGTATTCTTTATTTTAGCCGATTTTTGAAGTTACAGTTAATGCCTGACCGATTTCGTATATAGGATACTTTGATTTCGTTTCGCTAGGTTAGACTACATTAATTTTTTATTTGTGGGATAAACTTTAGTTAAACTCCCAAATCTGTTTTTTTGGTATTACACCAAAGTTCTATTTTTTGAAAAGGGGGGGAGTATGCCAAGTTAAGCGATTTATTTTTTATTGTTAGTTTTAAGTTTAATTTTGTGTCGAATTGTATAACATTCTTTTTACGTATGAATGATAGTTATTTGTTTTATCATTGGTAGCTACGAAACAAAATATATAGCTGTTCTTACCGATGATTGGACACTGGTTTTATAATTGAGAACCCTATCCTCATTGGTTGTAATTGAGTATATGTGAATAGGTTTGTCAGCATTGTTATGATTGGGCAATAGTTAGTGCCGCCTTCTCCATGTTCGTGTTCGAATTTACGGATGCATTTAACATACATATTCGTGTTTTTACTTGTCATCGTATAACTATACGTTTGTGAACGCAATGTTTATAGGTAATAGTTCAACAGTTTATAATAAAGCTTTCTATCACATAATTGGTGTGTAATTGGTAATACTTCAGCTAATATCTACAACTTTGATATGGAGTCGTCCGGGAGACAGCTATTTTGAAATATTGTTTTTCACAATTACATTTGATATAGCAAAAGCAAGGATAGTATCATTAACTATGCGCCAATTATGTATGAACATGAAGGGAACCATCATTTATAAAAATATGCGAAATCTAGGAATAACATTACTACTACTTTCTGATTCATTCTCTCTATATACATAATTTTGTCCACCTAGATTTGACTTTGATACTATAGTGAGACGTGCTGAACAGGATTTTGTCTGAAAAGTTCGAACATGTTTTTTGACGTCAATAATTATAGGAATTTCGTTGATGTACAATAGGAGTAATTTTCCTACAATGTACTTCAGTGCGCTTTATTTGATCAATCTGCTTCGTTTTTGTTTGATCTCGTTCTACTATTACAATTTTCATGTTAACTAATAATGCAAACACCAAACATATATAGACATCCAAATTAAATGTTAACTGGAACATCAAAGTGTCTGAGTTAAGTGCATAACTAGTTCGAACCCTTATAATACACCATTTTGAAGTTCTGAAACCATAATTGTTTATTTGATAGCCCTTACCAGTCTTGAAAGCACTTTACAAATTGTGATTTTTCTAGAAGTGGTGCTTATTTTCCTTAATCATTCCATTGAAATTCATAACCTACAAATGAAAGGGATAAAAGCGATATTGAAAAATAAAAATTCACTCAATATTTTATATTTGGCACGAAATATATTCCAGCAAGCCAAATGCCGACCCCGACAGCAACCAACTATAGTCGAGAAAGAGTTGGGGAAAAAACGGCGCTTCCAATAAATTTCGTTTAGTCGTCGGGCCATTTTCCGGGTCGCCGTTAGGGTCGTCATTTTTTTTATTTGGGGGCCCGCCTTACCACCCCTGTCTCTTTGCATGCTTTGCACAAATTAAGTCGTGCACTTTCTGGGTCGTGCAGCACGTAGGTCTTAGTACTTCTCAGCTTGGGGCAGGCTTGTCCCTAGAGATTGTTGGATTGCCGGAGTTCCGGCATTCCAAGGATCTTCTGCGTTCCACCAGTTCAAGACAGTTGTTGTTGTGGGACGGACTTTTGACCAGGCGTCCAGAATGTTCTCCTGGTCTATGTCCCTAGTTGTTAGAACATTTGCATGCGGGATCCCTACCTACTATTATAAGCTTTATTTTATAGGAAAAACACATAAGACGACACAGGGCAAATACAGGACAACACAACACATAGCTTGAGCAGGGTTTCTTCTTGTTTTCAGTATCTCCCTGGAACGAGATTAAGAAAGGTTAATTGCTGCTTCCTTGGAGGTGGGTTCTTCTTTCTGGATTACAGTTGTTGTCTCGTCACAGGGATGGCCGTCCAGTCTTCTTCTTGCTCGATCTCTTCTTGTGTTCCTCTAGATAAGAAGAGAAGCTGATCTTCTTCTTCATGGTTAGTCCTGCATCAATCATTGGCTCTGCAACGCTTTTTCCTCTTCTCTTCATTCGTTAGTAGTCGCTATACCACACTTTTCCATCATTCATGGGTAGTATATATCATTGGTTGCGGTTTACGCAGCCTTCAGTCAGTTTATCGACTTACATTAAGGGTAGGCATATGGCCTTAAACTTTCCCAGCACCCGCACGCTAACGTGGTCTTCTTGTCGGGATGTTTCAAAACTCGACATCGGCTCCGCCTTCGTCGACCAAATGTCGACGTTACCAAGATTGCTGGGATGTAACCCAAAGTACTGTCATGTTACACAAAGACCAATTAATGCCTAAGATGTCTTTGCACAAAATATGAATATTTGGTGTCACATACATTTCCTGTTGTTAATAAAAGGTGAATTCGAACTTTGTACTATCGAGCTGCTGTAGATCATCCTGAAGAGCCTTGGGTCCATTCGAGAGGTCTTAATTTCGATACTTGCGGTCGACAATGCTCAATGAGATCTATCGGGTCTTATTTCTTAGTCATATTAGGCAAATGTCGGGATGCTACCTTCTTATTAGGCCCTGATCGATTCCTTCCCGCATACTTTCCCCTATTTGAGCCATAGATGACTAAAGGGCATAAATTATTTTAAATTTAAGTTCGAGCGTTTTATTGTTCAATGTCACTTCCTAAAGCCCTCAATCGTTCTTAAAGAAGGTACAATAAAAATGTCACATTTATGACCCTTGTACTAAAGGCATGAGTACTGATATGTTTGCACAGGATTGCAAACTGAGGGTACTTCTCATGTTATCAAAAATATTATATTTCTGAATACCTGAAATTAACTTTCTGTTGCTCTATGCACTAGCTTCCAAACGACTCTACTCCTAAACAAAACGAGCTCAAACTAAAATATAGAAGTGGCTTCATGGATTGTCCGTATAATAGGTATTTTACAATCTGAACATATGTTTTATCATTTAAATACTTGGACGAAATCAGAAAACATTGCTGGGGATGGTGGGTACCTTGCGAAGTATTTACACTGTAAAGAAACATGTAGTCTATTAGAAAACCATAATCTGCTTTAACACCTGATTCTAGACACAAATTAACTTTACAAAAGCCTAGCAGCCTAAAGGAGTCGGAAAGTACCTTGCTGATATAGATAAATAATCAATTCTGTTAGCTTGGGAGACTGAAAAACTGTCTAATATTAAAAGAATTAATAGAAGACCAAATTTTGACAACTACAAATGGGAGCATTTAAAGTATCTAGAATGTGAAATAGAGAACTTTCAAGTAACGTGTTCACCGCAAATGTAAACAAATTGTCAGAGTCTATTCTGCAGACACTGAAAAAAAGATGTTTCCATGCAACAACTTTAAATCGATGCATTGCTGTAAGGAAATCGCAAGAAATGTCTTGAGTGGACTGAAGCACTGAAGAATTCGGTTCTGAAAGATTGCAAAACTGTTCGTTAGACCAATTGTATATTTATAAAGAATGAAGTGGCCTGGCGCTAAGATGGTTCTTCTGTTGGATGTAGTATGCACCAAGCAGCAATTGCTCAGCTGATAGAATTTTGGCTTATCATTCGAAAGGTCCTGGTTTGACTGATGTTTTTCCAGTTTCTTTTCCTTAGACATACCAGACAAATGCCGGGATAATACCTACTAGCTAGGCCCTGGCCTACTAGCTTTCAAACTCATAGTGATGTTACCGCCCATTCATTTTATCTTACTAGTTTCCAACAAAATTTCCCCCACCTTATCCCGACCTGGGCCTGAGATGTCTAAAGTCCATACATAAATACATTTCCTATATGTAATATAGGAAAGGGTGGTATCTTGAGCCTCCATTTTCTTTTTCTAGTGTAATTCACACAAACATAGCATTTGCAATGTAAAACTTTGACAAAACGTACAGTGGTATGTTTTACTATATTGCTCTATATAAATAC
This sequence comes from Lepisma saccharinum, assembly GCA_022664845.1. NCBI lineage: Eukaryota > Metazoa > Arthropoda > Insecta > Zygentoma > Lepismatidae > Lepisma > Lepisma saccharinum. The sequence goes on along the minus strand of JAGDQP010018406.1, from coordinate 32,076 downwards.
AACGCTCATTATAATAAAAAATAGTTTAGCAAAAGTTAACCCTTTGTAAAATGTTTGAAGGGGGTGGATATTTGGTACCTACGGGGTTTGAAATTTAATTCAAAATTAACCTTGACTCTTCAGAAAAAAGCCAGTTCTCATCCGGTTTTTCAACCCCGAAAGAAGGTGTAAACCAGATTCTCCAGAATCAAGTTGGGTAACTTACGCCATCAGCGGATTTCTTCACAGAAAGCATAAGTTTTCACTTATACGACTGTTTAAGTTTCTTTTCAAAGAATTCTGTTAGGTTTTACCCGCTGTTTGGAATAGACTCTCTTTAAAAAATGGTTCATATTACCAGTAAGCGTGGAGGCTCATATTTCAACCCTACCCATATTAAAAATCAACATTATATAAACTAAACACTTTACAACCTATTTTTTTAAACGGGAATATTTTCTACATATTTTTCTAAAGAAAGTCCTAATCGTAATGCTTACATATATAAAACTATACTGTGTAACAATACGCAAACACATACTCTAGAAAGTTTTCACAACAACTAAACACAAAATTTCATGGAACTGACTACTATAATCACTAACTGACAACAACCCGCCATAACACGAAAATTAGTAAACAAATTAGTAATACCAGCTGTTGCTGCTACAGAAAAACAAATAGTTTTTGAGAAAATACAGGGTCTTGAGTTATCCGCAGGGACCCAAGATCTCACCTTTTTCTCTGTAGATATGGTTGCCTGAAATGAACTACTGTTATGGACTGATGAATACATGTTTAGAATATTCGGTATTACCGGCACAGTATGTTAAGCATTTACTTGGTGAAAGAGTACTTCCCCCTGCCTTTAGAGAGCACTAAAACTTGAAAGTAATTAGCAATGTCAGGGTAGAGTCTGCTTTGGTAATATTTCAGGATTTCGTTCATGGTAACATTACAATGGGCAACCATTTTAAGATTTCTACACAGAGTACTAACAGATGAGACATTCATTCTGCAAGATGATACTGGTCATTTCCACAAAGCATGTCTATGAGACCAGATGTGATGTTTGAAGGAGCATCGTATCCTAAGATTGGCGTAGCCAGCAAAGTGCCTGGACCTTGAAATCTATCGTGCACATTTTTTTACACTTTCGCTCGAATCTATGCTAACATTTTCCCGTGTCCACGGAATGTGCAAGGTCTCCAAAAGACTCTCCAACTACAATGGACCCAGATAGCAATGGAGCTGGCTGATACCCTTATTAACAGTATGGAGCGTGAATGCTGAGCGTCTGTGAGAGCCTGGCAATGATTTTTCTGGAAGCTTATTGTTAACATTTTTCTCTCAAAGTGTCTCAAGTGTCCGTTGATTCGTTGGTTTTCATCACGAGATTATACACCTAAACTGCGCAATCAGTAACAAATAATAGTTTGGAACCAGCATTTGTTGATATTTATTCTACTGAATTGAATTCAATTTCTGGTCTTCAGGCATCTATGGCTCGGACCGAGATAGGAACGGGGGAGGTGTTGGCCAGGACCTATGTTGAAGGTGCAATCGCGCCATTTGCCTAGTGTAACTGAGGATAAACCCTCAAAAAAACTCAGTGAGAATGGTCGGCCGCTGAGATCGAATCCTTGACCTCCCGAATGCTACGCCAATACTCTAACAATAAGCTACGGTTGCTCGGTATACATTCTGCTATTTCATGTCCATGTGTTTCATAATTTATGACGACTAGTGTATGCATGTATACATAGAATATTTCATATGTACACGTATGCTGAATACCATAATTAGGTATTTATCTGCTGTTTTCTACTAATACATAACTAATCGGTGTTAAAGTTCTCGTAGCTACATATTTCAGGTTACAGCCTGTTATAACAGCTAATACAAATTCCTTTTCTATGCTCAAAAGTTGAGGTATGGAAATGCAACTTTTCGAGCTTACTTGCCCTTGAGAAGCGACGAATGAGATCTGCCTATAAAGGGCAGGGACGTAGGTATCTATTACATAGAAGTTGTTACGCGTAATTAACTACCAAAATGATCTCAAAATGCGCATGCGGTGGCCTTCGATGCTAATTACAAATGTAGGCAATAGAGATTAATGTTTCCACAGTAGCACTAATTTGAAACAAGCCGATATTTAAATACACATAGGGCAACATAGAGCAAGAAGGGAAGCAACATTTTTCAAGCCAACGAGGTATTTTCTACTTTAAAAATATATTCGTGATCCATTCGCACTCATTGAAATAGAGGTGGAATGATAATTAAGACTGCACATAATATGTTGTTCCTGAAGTTGTGAAACCTAAAAATTCCCTTACATTTATTTCAAAAATCTTGCACGTCATTAGTAGTTTCAAACGTTCATCACTTTTGGGTTTATGAGAAGTCCAAGTTTAGTGTTGATATTGTGTGTTTGCTACGTGCAATTTTCTCACAGATATTTTAAAAAAATAACGTGCGGCTTGTACATGCACCACGCTATTGGAAGTATTAAAATTGACTCTAAAATCCTCTCTAAAGCTTATCACTTGAAATAATTTTATACTTGCACGGAGTATCCAAAACGGAATCCAGTGTTCCAAATTATGTAGGTAACTATTAAATTGAAACGCGTAGGCCTCTTTCTTTGTTGAAATATTATAACACTGTATATTGAGAACTTTTAAAGACATTCATGAATGAAACATTAATATTCGTTGACGTACTTTACATAAATTTTACCGGAGTTGGTTTTCTTACAAACTAGGTACACAATTGTACAAAGCCCATTTATATAAGTGACTACGTTACACATCCATCAATCTGCTCACTGAACATGAGAAATGGAAGATCGACTTTAAAAGGCACTTTATACCGAGCTCAGTGCAAGCTGAGAATTTTAACGGACTTTGAGTTGGACGTCAACTTTGCCTTTTTTGACTCAAAACGACAAGGCAAGACAGACAGAGGTAAAAGACATGTTAGAATTTCACTTTACATACAAGTGTTGCCAAAGTCTATTATAATATCGGAAAAGGCTATATTTTCGGACTAGACGAGTAATACTCCTGGATAAAACTTATAAACTTCTAGAGAAGGATTTTCTCTATTATATCCGATGAGCAGTCATACAGATTTTCTAATGGCAATGAGGTAATATTCCAATCAATAAATAGATTTTATACAAGAATATACCCAGTTTGTAAAATTAAATTTATCGATCCTAGAACATTGCTTGCAAACATACCTCAATGATAATTGATGTTCCATTCTTTAATTATTTCAAAATTTCTCAATATACATGACTATACGTCAGCAATACCTGTAGCCAATCGATCGTATTATAGACAGTACCTTGGAGAACATAACTTTTGTTGTATCATTAATTATTGTGTTATTAAAACGCACTCACTCTAGTAGTATTAGTAGTTGGGCGAAGACATAATCCTTGATTATTGTGATGTACACTGTAAAAAGTGAAAACACGAAATGGATGAAAGTTACTCCGCTTTATGGAGAAACAAAAGTAAAAAATTAGCATTTTGTTGTATTTACTCTTAAATGTGGATATAGTGTAAGCCCTTTAGTGGAAAGACTGGTAACTTTAACTCTATTTTAAAGTTTAACATTTTCTTTGTAATTGTTTAACGTTAACTGAAAATTGGCTGAAACTTGCCAAAGTGTTTCGTCGGTGAACGTTCAAATTATTTTACGCTTAAAATCCGGTCATTTTCTGATCGAAGTGTAAGCTAAACTGGCCGTTTTGAGGTTACGTTCTTTTGTGGATGAAGTTTAAGCCTTGGTTGGATATTTTATAATCTAATAACAGGAGTAAAGTTTCTTGCTTGTAATTAAACGCAGCACCATTTTGAGTGTTTATGTTGCTTTTACACTGTGAACAGTAAACAGTTGACTGGTGGATCGAGAACGACATGATTGCATTGGCGGAAATAGGAATTAAGTTGGGTATAAATCTTTACACAGTAGCAAACGTATCTCTCGTTTTCTTTCTCCAGACATTCCTCATAGTAAAATCATTAACCTCTTGCGCAGTAAAATCCTAGCTATGAATATCACTCGGAAAGCCATAAGCACCAACTGCCTTCGTAGCTAAGTAACGAGAGCATGTGATCAGTGTGCTACTGGACCATGGATCTAAACCCGACCACCAGAACCTTTTTTTTTATTTTACATTTTAAAGGAACATTACATTTTCTTCTTTTCTACTTTAAAAAAATGTTCTCCTTCAATGAAATACGTTGGAAAAGACATATATGCGCATTTTAAAATTTTACAGAGAGTAAAACGGTCAACCAAAAACTGGCTGAATGTAGGTTAATCCAAAATGTGGAAGCAGCTGAGCTGCCTCCATTTTTTGGATGAACGTTGTGTCTCCAATTTTTACAGTGTACTCGCTTTGGTTAGATGTTAAATGCTTCAGTTATAGATTCTTCTGAAATCTCCACATAATAATTGATTGTGAGATTAATGATACATGTTGGTGCGTTTCATCCAGTCATACGGACGTTTAATAGCGTATACTAACGTGAAGATTGGGATAAATTTTCTGCATATTGTCGTCCAATTATACGGACGCTGTTTCATGTAATAGTAAAATATTCCTGGAGAATACTATCACCAAAAATTATTGTTTTAAGGTTTCACTTAAATAATACAAAGACGTTCTTGTTTTAGTTCCTAGCTTAGTTATACAAGCTGTAGATCCTAAAACAATCCTGTAAATCGACGAGAGGTACGAAATCATTACATTTTTTCTAATATTCGTATGTACAGTTGCTGATAAACCGCAGCTGAGTGGAAATTATATCTGGAACTCGTTCAGAGCTACCAATTGTCGAACTGTCAGTCGTGATTGTATGTCATCTGGGAACTGTTACCACTAAAATGGATTTGTCCATTGATAACTATTTATTTCATGACAACTCAGGCAACTTTCTCAATCAACAAACAAAGCGCATAGATTGTTAAATTTATTTTGCTGGAATTCGACTGACACTTCATCCTTTTGGCTTGGCAGAAACAGGTTAAGATAGGCTGTACCAGATCAGGTATTAAATATTTTTTTGATATATGTTCTAAATCATTGAAAGCGCTGACTTCGGCTGATGTTTCGTCGTCAAACAGTGTTACATTCGATCTCATCTCCAGTTCGAGGTTTACATTGGAACTTTACCTGACATCAAAGGGAAATCACAGTGTAAGTATCATCATCCTACTCGAAGTGACTCTCACATCCTACTTGCAACTTCTTCAAACCATCTTTGCATCCGAATACGGTTATAGGGTCGAGTGTACAAATCTCACCGTCGCCTCCCATTTTTTTTTGGTTGAAAGAGCTTAGTCTATCACTGTTGGAATTTTAAACTGAAGTTGCGTCAAGAACTCATCACTACTGGCTTGTTACGAAACTGTGAATTTCCTTCCTTCTGATTCTGACAAATACAATTATAACATGACATGATCTGTAAAAACTTTGGTAAACTTGATTTTTATATGGGCCAGTCTGGTAACTTTGGACTTTGGCCCATTATGATTCGCCCTTTAGCTGTTAAAATCCACACCCATGCCCCTGCCGGGACTCGAACCAGGGACCTTCGAGCCAATGTCTACCGCCGCAGACAGCTCGGGCACCCAGCCGGCACATGATCTGTAAGTAGAGAACTGTTACTTCCGCTGGCTTATCTACAATTGGAGACTTGGAGACAGAAGGAAGAACAATATGTGTTATGTGCACTTGAATGCAAACTGAGAGCGTATATGTCCGCATACAGATCCCCCAATCACTGCATGAGAACATTGAGCAAGGAACAGGTGGGGAGATAGATATCTCGTTCCTGTCCATGACTACTTAAGCGATGCTTGTCGTGTAAGTTGGTTGGCCTACATTGAGGATTTTGCATTTCAGGCATTAAATTCGCTCATTGTACATATCTCTACTAGTCTACAAATGCATTATCCACGATGTTACAATATATATATTTCTGAAAAGTCAGATAAGGACGTGTGTCAAAACTATTGCTCAAAGCCGTACAAGCTATTCCCTTTCCTGGTTTCCTGATAACCCCCAGCCATAGCGACGATTCGTACAGGTACTAATCATTGATTTAGAAGCAAAAAGTCTTGGATCAAATTTTTCATTTCCTTCGTTTTATTGAATGACCTGTCGCTGAGGAAATGTAGAAGAAATAGGAATGGACAGTAGTCTAAAGACCCAATATCAGGACTATTGGGTGGGTGTCGTAACAACTTCATATTTTAACAGTGTTTCTGGCAGAAACTCTGAACGCATTGTTTGACTTGTTTACCTGAAGCAGGGTTCTCCTTGTGTTGAACGGTGACACTATTATGACACAAAACACATAATGCAGCTATACTTGATCTGCGGGGACATTAACGTCTACGGCCCAACCATCAAATAACTGTTCCCTTCGTACTAGGACATTTACGTTCCATCAATTTGCAGCGCATAACATTTTACTCAAGCTGACCACCAGCACTGTGTTAGGTGTTAGAATAGTACAGAAATGTCAACCCCTCATGGAGAAACAAGAATAGCTGATAGGAATGGTTTGTGATGTATTGCAGTGTTGCGCATATAACCGTACTCCAGACTTTCTCTATGACGCCATAAGTAGTGTGTATCACTATGAAACTTCGAAATGCGCGTCCATGCATGGACGGAACTGCAATATGTTATAGAGAACGTTCGTATAACCTCACATCTCCGTCTCTGTTTCCCAATTGTTTACGGTGTATTTTCTTTGAGTTAAACCTTGTGAGACAAGATATTTATAAGCGCATCAATAAATAAATAATGTTAATATGGTGCAAATCAGCAATTTTGTAAACATATTAAACTGTAAAATACAAATTTCGAATGTCGTGAGGTTCTTGTGACGTTATTTGTTTTAGTAGAAATATGTTTTACAAGTTTCCATAAACAGCTTCTTTGTTTGTATAGTGATTTTGTAATCTTCTGACACAAGATCTTCTGATCTGTTATGTTCTGAATTAGATCGTTTAAGTGACTCTCATTTTTAATTATAGATTCTCTACTGATTTTGGTTTTATTTTACACGTTACCTAGATCAATTTACAATTTACTTAACATTCATAAATTTATTGTAAGCTATTTTATATTTACTTTTCCTGGAAACTAACTTGTGTTATTTCATACTATGAACATCCTATAAATAATTTGAACATTGAATTTAAGTATGTGGGAAGTCATAATACACAGTAATTTTCAAAATTGAGTTAATATCACGCTTCCAACTAAAATGAAAGAAATCAACATTTTGGAGGATTTATTTTAAATTTACCAACGTAAACCCTATTGGAAACTTCTAGATTTAATTTTATAATTTCATTTAACACATTCAAAGGGTATTCATAACATCATAGCAACACTATAGTCATTACTAAGAATGACGATATTCTTTCAATTAACATTTGTTGAACTAATTGTAAGCTATCACCAATACCTAAAAGTAAATTATTTTTTTCATTGCAATGCTTACTTTCTTAAAGTACTGGTTATTGCGTTAATTTTTTTGACGTTACATGCTATTGACATTTGTATAATATTGATATAATTTATTTGGAAGTCATTGTTCTAAAAGAAGCGCATTGAATACGTTGACTTCAGTGCCATTACATGTTTTCTCTTCAAAGTTTACTAGCGGGCTTATTATTACACTTTTCAGATCTGTTCACATATGTTTGGAAAACAATTGAATTGATTTAGTGACTTCAATATCAAATTTAACCAGTATAAACGCTGAATTACAAACGAGTCATGTTTGAGAACGTTATAGCCTTTAAATGCGTCTGAACGTAAGCCACCAGTACTTTGAACTTTTTAGCTTGGCAAAACTTCAACCGACGGAAATTTCTACTGTAATGTGTACTAGAACATAGGAACAGCTTTGCTTATTTTATATACATTCCATGTTTATTTAGTCATTAAGTAACTTCAGAAGAAATCCTGCTTTAAAGGCCTTTCTTGCTTCTTTTGTACATGCATGTACATGCATGTACAAAAAGACAGAAAGAAAGAAAGATACAAAGAGAGAGAGAGAGAGAGAGAGAGAGAGGGGGGGGGGGGCAGACAGACAGAGTGACAGTGAGCGAGTGTATGTGGGCGAGAGTAGGATGTCTGATTTCGTTCCCTTTGCTCCTCCACTTGTTTCTCGTTCCTGGCAATAGTAAGTCCGAAGGGTTGTGTTTAATCTAAGCCTTGATAATTTGTTCAGCGCCTCGCTGCGGAATATGAAACGAAACCGTATCATCCACATGGTGACAACTAGCATCTTCTAGCGTTGTTACATACTATACGCTGTGTAAATAGAGTTTCGAAATCGCTGTTTGGAAGTCCATAGTATTGTTCAGTGGATAGAACGTTGATTTACTAAGTAGAAGATGATGAGTAGTTCGGTTCCCGGCAGGTTGAAACGTTTTCCCTTTTATTTGAATGAAAATCTGGCACTGCTCATATTTATTCTTAATATATGCTTTCTTGCACTTTTGTTTCCTTTTAAACATTTTAATGTACCATGCTTAACTTTAAAAACTCATTTGTTTTTCTACAGTTACAAGTATGACTTTATACATCCAGTTTACATATTCTGATCGCGAGACAGTCGTCTTGATTTAGGGACTGTGTATATTTTGTAACCGCAATGGGAACCTCTCCTGCTAGTGTGTTCGTTAGGATGAATACGGCACGGAGGTTCACTTGGTGGAAGAGTGTATCGTGTTTAAAAGTTGCGAAAGAGGAATGGGTTTGCTGATAATTTATAACTTAAATAAGTATTGGTTTACTGAAAACTTTGATTTAACTCCGTATTCGGTTAATAATTTACCGTAATCGTATTTTGCGTTCAGTTGTATATGCATGGCATAATCTTTAATTGAAGTATGGATCAATAAGAAGACCTTTCGATTGCTTTAAATCTATTTGTAGTTGCCTTGTTCTGTAACTTAATAAGCATTCTTAATTACAAGGATTTTTTGCTTAAAAGGTGTAAACATTTCTTTTAAAAAATAATTATGTCTAAAACTTCACTTAAATTATCTATGAATATTGCAGAATAGTACCAATAACTCTGAGTTGCGTTCTCCGTTATTACTTCTTTAAATAAGTTCATGTTCCACGACTATATAATTTCACTATTTTTTGTTTTAAAGGACGTTTCCTTCTTTTCTCAAGCAACTTTGTAAATATTATAATTTTCAGCCATTTTAGTAACTATAGACTCCGGCCCGTCACACTGCCTTGAAAGTTGTTTAAATCCACAAATATCTATACCCCAGCCGAGATTCGAACCCAGAACCTTGGAGATGCTGGCATGGCGCACAATACCTGACGATTACGACGGTTGGCATCTTTGCTGAAGTAAATGCGTGTAAATTAAGTCTTTTTGTTGTTTAAATCAGTTATCTGGTTGTTACTAGAATTGTAAGTATTGTAAGACTTGCTTCTGAAATTGTTTGGTACGGTCACAAAAATCTAAAAGCTTAGATACTGCTGCGGCTATAAACTGTCTTACATAAAATGTCCCAACATTAAACTAGAAGGTAAGGATGACCAAACGAGTTTTCGTTTTTTTTTAGTGATTCTTTTTTCCTTAAATTCAACTTTTAAGATGCCAACCTCAAGTACATGTCAGCATATAAACAGGCGATAATAAAGCTGATTAACTGATGAGATTAAAAACGCCTTAAGATTTACATACTGCATCAGATTTTCTTCTTGCTTGTACTCTTTTACAAGACTTTAATATCAATTACGTGTATTTATATTCTGAAGGCACTATTTAATTTTTACTCCCCAAAATTACTATACTGATACAGGCCACATGCCTTTATATTTTGCTGTACATGAATTATGAAATATATTTAGAGGTTGTATGTGGGATAAAAATGTTAATACGTATTTAAAAGTAAAACTTTCTCCAACTTTTCAGTTATAAATAAGCATTTACAAATCATTTACATAAATATGGAACAAATAAAATATACCAGAAGGATTTCAATACTTGAACAAATTCAAATCTTGTGGTCGGTTAAGTCAGGATTGGACCATTCTCCGGATACTGTGTAAATATATTTAGTCTTATACGAGCAGGACAGTAAATTCTTTATTACTGCAAAACGAAATTGTTTCTGCGCTTTCATTTTGTGTGTGCTAACAAATATTTGCAAATAAAAGAAAACTTTTCTGTTTCGTGTTTCAGATTACTTATTTGCAATAAAATTATACTTCTTTATCGAAAGAATTGTACTATAGGACAAGTAGAATTTAGATCGGAAAAGGACAAAAACATATCGTCATAAGAGCACGAGCACTAACTGTAAGAGGAAATACAAAGTAAAGACGAAATTTAAATTTCTAGACCTTTGACCTCAAAGGGTCGGCGAATCATTCCTCCCTTAAGAATAAAGATTGAGAATTGAGATTTATTACCCTGTCCTGGTTTTCCAATTCTGTTATTCTCTAGAGGATTTCTTGTTGGAGAGGATGATAGCATTAGGACATACGTTCCAAAGAGATTTGTCAGAGACGAAATTCACGGAAAAAAGAGATGAAATTCACGGAAAAAAGAGATGAAATTCACGGAAAATCAAGAGAACGAAAGAACTCCTCCAAATTGCACAAAATGTTTTTATTCACTCAGCATATAAATTTAAACTTTTATTCAAACTCAACAATTCAATAATTTATCCAATATAAAAGGATTAAAGTTTAAACTCTGTTCACTAAAACTATTTATATGATAGTGATGTATGTGTTATTGTTTTAAATTATTAACTAATTTCCTTATTTTTAGAGTACATTGTGATTTTTTTCTGTTTTTATCGTTTCAGGATGAGTGAGGGTGAACTGAAAACTTCTCATGGTAGATTGGTGGCTTTTGTACTTCGATATTGCTTTACATACAACGTGTACGACAAGTGAGGGTCAGATTTAGCAGAAGTATTCTTAACATCAAAGCAAGGAAATATATACATGGAAAGAATTCCGAATCGTTTGCGACATACAGGGATACAAACTTGGAGCCCGAAATTGATTCCTTACGCTTGTGACGAAACTGAATATTTCGCGATAAATCAGAAATAATTGAATGAAGTATAAAACAGTTTTCGAGTTTTGATTTGTTTCAGTATGGTGGATATTAGATATTACAAAGTCATGTTAACTTGTTGTCGGTGTTGCCAACTTCACATAACATTTATTTATTTTCTAAGTATCTTAATTATGTAATTGGCATCGTTCATGTGCTTTTCACGAGGCGTACGTATCGGACAGGGTTAACTTTGCTTTGACCTAAAATATATTTTCTTGCCTCTCAAATTGTAGTAGCTTGCTCCTAAAATTTAACTAAAATCTAACCTAATTTGACTTAATTGACCTAACCAGAAATATGCAACAAGCTTCTCACATGTATTTTTAAAAAAGTATAAATCTAGTTATTCGTGCTAATAGGTTGAACACTGACATTTCACTACGCATCAGTATTCCGGGCCGCAAAAGGTTTCTTATCGGGTGGCCCTGATTACATACTAGACAACTGCTCATATCTTTTCATATTTTAAAAATATATTTACATTTTCTTTTTGCTTAAGAATCTCCCATTTGGTTCTTTTGCATTTTTATACATATTACTAATTCATTGACATAAATTAGAAAAGTCAGGTTAGATTATTTTCATTACACGCAATTTCAAAATTTTATGCACGTTACACAAATAGGTTTAATATTTTTTATTATCAAGGTCTCATTGACTTCTTTTAACATCTGTTAGCGTTGTGGGGCCATCTCTTAAATTTCTGCTGAACTACGTGATTCCGTGGTGCCATCTCTTAGTATTCTGCTGAACTACGTGATTCCATGGGTGACACGCTTATATACGAGAGAATATATAAACTAACATAATGCAGGCGGTGCTAGTGCGTTTCCTAGCAATGCTGTCAAATAGGTGTTTGTAACAGAAATAATGCAGTTAGTCAATATCATATTGATTACAACCGATGACTAGTTTTTCTACTTAGACACTATAATTTTTCTTCTGTTTTCAAAATCCTTTCACTAAAGGAAATGAAACAATTTAGAAGTATGTGTGATGTGGCCTAAAAACAAATATTCATGCCGTCGCAGCTTTTTAGCCCAACGGAAATTGCATGCATTTTCGATAACTCGGGTTGTTATTGGGGTTCCTAACGGGAAAATTACAAATTATATAATTTTCCCCCGAAATTACAATTTGCTCACAAAACTCCATCTACTGAAGAAAACAGTTAAAAGATTATGAGATCTTGCAGGCTATACGGGAGGATATGTAAATTTTGTTTACACATTTATACATGCCTATTATTTATACATATTCATCTTTGTGCTTAAGAAAGGTTTGACGTACTGTGAACTATTTGATTGGTGCAGCATTTGTTTCGGTGTTTTTACCCTTCCATTCAAAATCTAACCACGAATCAAGAAAGACACTTATTCCAGAACATTAATAAATATTATATTCTCTACCACTCTGCACAACTGCCTCCAAGTTTTCGGAGAGCTCCACGGTCACTTTCTTGTTTCTGAGCGAAGAAAACATCAAACTAAGAGTTCAGTGTCACATTATCGCAGAAAAAACTGCAATACAATGCACTAAATTGAATAGAAGATGGTCCGAAGGTGGAAGGTCTGGGAAGTATGTCGAATGTGGTAAGACATCCATCTCCAGCGTCTGAATGATTGTTTTCGTCATGGTATACAATATTCTGTTAGAATATTTTTAATAGATGTTACTGTTTTTCTTGCAAATATATATAGAAAATATTACTCTATAACTTTGGCATTATTACAAGATGTTAACCTATGAATTAATAAGTCCTGCTCATTTCAGTGGTCCCATTTGTTGCTGTCTACAATATTCTTTTGCAGTGTATCATTTGTTTCTAACACACGATTCACTAATACCATATTTGACGTGGGTTCGAACTCCGCGCCGAGCATTCTTACTGAAGTTCTCCACAGTTTTCTTTAGTTTCACATGGCAAACGCAATGATGGCACATTCAATACAGAATGGATGACATGGCCTTGTATCCATTTTGAATAAAAATAGAAAGCTTTCTGACAAGGGTGAATTCTTTAATAACAAAAATAGCTTCAAACGTAACGGTTTCGGAAGTATACCACTTCCTCCCTCAGACTACACTCTA
>JAGDQP010018406.1:0-18453 GCA_022664845.1 Lepisma saccharinum | reverse complement strand
CCTTGTCAGAAAGCTTCGTTTTTCTTTATTATATAAAGCACTGGCCAATACCTTCCTCATCCTCTATCTATCACAATCCTGACCTAAGCCAAAGATGCCAAAATGCCATAAATAAATTTCAAAAATAAAAATCAAATTAAAAATTACCGAGGTGAATATATTTATTTAAATCTAAAAAGGGCTGATTATAATTGTATATGTATTATATCGCAAAAATGTGACGACTTGGTTTCTACAAACCTATCGAATACTGATTTAAATGAATGCCAGTCATACATATTTCAATCAACCACTTAAAGAGCTTCTTAATTGACTAGTGTCATTTTTCAATAAATGAATAAACTACATGCTAATTTCAACTACATTACAATGCATCTATTTTGCTGCCACCTATAAATAAATAAATAAACTACATGATTTGTGATATTTTGTGATTTCCAATCTAAGTAAATTTATTTTGCCAGAAGCAAGTGGCTAACAAATCTTGTTAACTATAGATAAACATAAAAGCCATCTCTGATCTTTGAAAAATAAAGAATTGTTCTAGTGGATAGAACGTAGGATTGCTGGTAGTGAGGCATGGGTTTGATTCTTAGGTAATATTTTTTACTTCTTCTTTTTAATTATAAATAATTATTCCTCTATCAATATTCAATAGAACTCACAGAAATAGCTTCGAAACTTAAGGTTAATTTTTCTTTTGCAATTTCAAAATTGTACAGAATTTATAGACAGAGGCAAGACAAGTCTGGTTAGATTTTCATTTTTATTATACGCATTATGAAAGCATTATTCACTTCACGGAAATAACTTAGAAAAGTCAGGTTAGAGAGTTTTTTTTTAAATTTCTACGTGTGACAAAATTCCCCACTCTCCGTGCTGATGTTACTTTCACTTGGAATTACTTTAGTGTTTGGCTCGTTGGCTTCACGCACTCCCCATTTATCTGCATTTTCGGTATATTAAAGTAGTATTAGCAGTCAGAAGGAGCAGCACTATTACTATTTGTTGGATTAAAAGTTTCACAGTACTTGTGTCGAATAATGCTTATACCAAGTTTGGCGCAGCTAGATGTATCTGAATGGAATCAACTTGAATAATTGTTTATTTTTAAAAAACTGTGCTGGAAACACTGAACTAATACACCAAACAAGACTGTTTCGGCGGCTCTGAACTAATATAAGGCCTTTCAGACGACACTTAATGCATGTCTCTAAACCTTACGGTTCACGAGATATATTTTGTCATGGTCTGACAACACTGACAACGGGATTCCTAGGGAGCGGGAACATCCGTTGTATGTTTCTTATTGAATCAATCTTTATGCCAAGTGTGGTATTGCTATGACTAAAATAATGGAAGCAATGTACAAATAAAAATAATATTATAGAAAATAGGCTGGCAACACTGGTAAGTGAGTTGCTTGGCAACGTGTGCTCTCTCAGTGTGTTTGTATTGCGTCAGTTGGTAGAGCGCTCACCTCATGTGCTAGGGGTCGTGGGATCGATCCCTGCTCATGCCATGTGGGCTTTGTGGTGAAGAAACAACGTGTGCGTGTGTTTCCTTGGGGTGCTCCCGTTTCCTCCTACTTTGTTCATTCCACCAATTCACCCCATCATCATCCATACGTCCTGAGCGATAGTTGTTTGAGGTCTTAAAACAAATTCAAAAAAGATGTTTCATGCTTGGTAAGCTACACGGTGTATATGTATTGTCTTAAAGAGATCATGAAACATTGAATAACGTTGTAACTAAACCCTAGGAGGTGACATTCTTCTACTAGATCCCCTAGATCTACAGAACTGATTTTCACAGATGCGAAATTATTTTGTTAATTGCAGAACAGAAAAGCTGAGTTTTGCTACTTGTGAATAATATTAATTTTAATGTATCGATGTTCATTTTTGTAAATGTTCTTTTACACAAAACCATTAGAGTATTCAACTTACATTTAAAATATTCAGACCCATTCATCAATTTTATTGAGTCATATATTTTAAGATCATTGGTTCATTATACTTTATTGCAAATTATTGCAATTCCCAAGGGCATTGACAAATAACAGAAAGAGTAAAGGTGCGAAGTTCGAAATCTGTACGATTCCTTAAAAAACTGAATACTTAGTTGAACTGCGTCTTTCGTAGACAATAAAGAGCTTATGACTGTCCAGATATGATATAAAAATAGGTCATGCTTTTAAGAAATTAATTTGTTGGAGTTTGTCTGCTGCAAGCCAAAGTAGCCAATCCTTTAAAAGTTCAATACAAATAGGATCAGCTTTCCCTCTTCATGCAAAACATGAATTGCAAAAACAACGATAACGACAAATTTGCAATTCATTTTCCTTTTATGATTTCATGACGATATTCTCATATTCGTAGCTCGTCATGAAGTATATAGCATGTTTATTGCAACAATCATACAATACGGCATGAAATATATGATTTAGGTTATTTTTATTTCTAATATGCTTATTTTATTTTTATGTTATTTAAACATTTTTGTAATGAAGTTAGATCATTATTTAACAGTAACACGACAGAGCCAAATAAGTAGTTTTGTGAATCCAGAATTTAGTGAAATAAAATATTCGTACTGTTCCGAATAGCGACGGCTAAAGTACAAAACTTCGTATAAAATGAGAACAAATATTTTTCACATTTGAGATAAATTGCCCTAAAGAATTAAAATATGAGATTTTTAAATAAAAAGTTTTCTCAGTCTACTCAATGTTTTATATTTACGAGTTCTTACATAGTCAGTGTGTCGTGCACAAGGAAATGCAGGGCATAAAAAGTCTATTTAACGTACGAGATTTTGCACTTTTGCCAAAGATATTGAAATCAGGTAGCCCACAATGAACTTTAATTTTCCTGTGGAAGTTATGGTCGTTAATTGTAGACCAGGAAAGAGTTCTTAAGGTGTCATCATAAGCAATTATGCTTCAGAGTTACGAGTGCGAAACAGGAGCATATAACCTTTGTAACTTAAGGTCAGTGACAACAAAGCACTGTGTGATTAGTTCGTGGAACTCTTGTGCATTCTAGATAATAGTGTTAGATGAACCAGGAAAATTACAATGTGATGGAGAAACCACCACGACATTAATGAATGTTATCAATGCAAGTTGTTGTTGTAGCGACATGGAAGATCATTTTATAAAATTTACATTCTTTCCTGTTATTTCTACTCCTTCAACGTTTATAGATGACCAATTATAGCTTTTTGCAAACGCAATTACATACAAGAAAACAAACACGAAACACAAAATTCAGGTTTTAGAAGTTAATGAAGGAAAGAATAAAAGTGCTATTTTTAAAGGTTTTATGTACTTTGTAAAATGTGTATGCCCAAAAATGTCACTTGGAAATTCTTATAAAAACATTTCTGTCCCCATCTCTCTCTCTCTCTCTCTCTCAAACACACACACACAAATAAAAACAGAAAAAGAGAGATATTAGCGAAGGTAATTTTTTTTGAAGTTTAAAGAAAAAAAATATTTTAGAAGGAATATTATAACATTAAAAAAGAAATTACAGATCATAATTTCACAACGATTGAATTGATTCCAGTCAAATTGTTCGTAATGATAGAGGATTTGAGATTTCATGTACATTAAATATTCTAAGTAGAACCGCATAAATTGATTCCTTAATTACTTACATTTCGTTGGATTGTAAAAAAATATAGCATAAAGATGTTGTTTTAACCCTTGTCTACCTTTTAAAGAAGGCTTCCAAAGCGTACCAATGTGCCCCATATAGGGGCAGATTCGTACAATTTATATTAAATCTCGCTATCTTAATTAACGTGCAGATGTTACTCATTAGAAAGTGTACATTTTAAAAATATTACTTATTAAAAAGAATAAAATGTTACTAATAATTTACAGCTCTACTACCGTCAGTTTATTACATAGACAACCTCTTTTATTATGTATAGGCTGCCTACAAACAAATTAAGTTTCATTTATCAGTTGCAAGTTGTGTATTATTTTTAATAAAAATTATAGTAAAATAAATAAACATATTATGATTTATGTTTTGTACTATGTTTTATGCTCAATTTTTTTTTTTGAAATTGTACTTTATTATTCTTTCAAATTAGTAGTTTTCATACCCTTAGGCAGCCTGAAGCATTGGAGGTTAAAACGAAATGTTTCAAGTGCTATTATGCTTTTTAAGGTTTTGGGTTTCGCTATTAGTAGCACGCGTTAATGCCGGTTAATATGTAAATTGAAATAAAAAGTATAATCTCATCTTTTATCAAGAAATTAATTGTCTTTGTACAACCTTTCTCAAATTAAATAATATACATGAAAGAAAAGAATCGTACTCACTCAGTAGGGGCGAATTAAAACAATAGCAAAAAGAGAAAATTCATGCGTACCTAAGTACCTCTTCGCTTCCGTACCAATGTGCCCTAAGCGTCAATTTTATGAGAGAAAACAATTTCCTGATGAATGAGTGAAGTTGGTTAGGCTGCATACAGACAAATATGTACTCAAGAAAATATGTGTTTATGTACACTAGAGATTTTAGTGATAATCCAATAAACGTATTCTACAGAAGCGCTCGAGTCTAAAAGTAAAATTTTACTTTTGTCATCGATGATCGTCCAAATTCACACACAGTAAAAAGTAATTGCCTCACCACCATGTACTTCCAGTACGTTAATGATCAAACATTAATGTTGCTCACCACATACTTCTCATAATTTTTCTTTTCAATTAGAACAGCAAATAGCGCTGTACCAATGGGCCTCCTAGAAAGTAGAAAACTGTGTAAACATAATAATAAAGTTGTTTCCAACTCGTAAGATAATGTTCAATTTCTTGGATAAATTTGTATCAATTTAAAGCTTAGAAACATGTACGTTGAAAATTGGTTGTCTCACGAGACATAAATTGAAGCATTTTTGTCTAATTTCTATTTAAATATATTAGCTTATCCAATAAGTAAAGATGTATTTTTCCACCGTGAGAAAAAGAACGATAACTTACCTTGAACATTGTCGTTATTCACGAAAATAGTCTCCATCGGACTCCACTTTGGCACAGTTCCTGCGCCTCCCTTTTACATACCTAATGTTATGATAGAGAACTCACGTTTTATCCCCTGTCACCATTCTATCCATAAATGGCTCACGTATGCGACAGGTTAGCAGAGAACTGCAGATGTCAACTCGCTGCTGCTTCTGTTGAGGTGTTAATGCATATGGTACCGAATTTCGACATGTAACCATGGTCCTGCAGATGACGATTGAGGATCAAAAGGGTGACATGGAGTTCGCTGGCCAGTTCTTGAACAGTTTGTATTGGGTTTGTCTCCACCGCTGCTCGCAGAGCATCGTTGTCCAGCTACACAGATCTCCGTTCTCGTAGCTCATCGATGAGGCTGGTGTCTCCAGACAGAAACCTCTGAAACAATTTCTGGTACTTTCGCACATACACAGCACTCTGACCATATACGGCATTGATGTTTCATGCCGCTAAGCTGGCTAGATATCCCTGGTGAAATTCATACACCATGGCATTCCGTATATGGTTCTTCGTCACTGCATGATCAAACATGAGCTACACTTCCAAAACTTGAAGTATACCGTTCTCCTTGCACACACTGCTGCACAATCAAGTGCCCTATATGGCTCAGCTATGGCACGCGCCAACTCCTTTACTATTCGCTCGTCAGAGGGCGTCATTGCAGCGGTCATCGCAAATATGACATTACTTATGGGATAACCCGGCACGAAGGACTAAATATATTATTAAAGGACAACAGAAGAGAATAATAAAACAAAATCGCTAGAAATCACTGAAAATGCCCTTTAACGTACTCCCTATTCCAAAAAGGGTGACCGTATTAATTAGGGCTGTTTTGAGTTGAAAATTCTCTAAGTCCAACTTCGGGTATCTTCCCAAAGAGTAAACCAAAGAAACCGCAAGAGTAGGGTGATTCTTCGAAACTGGGAAGAATTTGTACGGATTTGTTTTACTTCTTGTAAGTGCAATAAAATATGTTGAAATATCATTAAGTGAAGAAAGGAGTATAAATTTTTGAAATACGTAATAATAATAATGTTTCCAAATGTTGCATGCGTGTGATCACGTGTTGACTTTGTCACCACGCTTCCATACCTAAAATAATACTTGCAGTGGAAGGAAAACATAGGAAAAACTGTTTTCGCATGCCTAATAGAATGAAGGAGACAGGGATAAAATACAACATCTTCGACGGATATGAACGTCATTATCTTAGAACCCCAGAAATTGAGACACATTTCTTCACAAGGAGCTTTCTAGGGTGTTCATATTAGCTCAATGTCTCGTAGACGCAGCTTAGCTGCGTTAGCGAGTGGACGTGGGTTCACAGCGCTCTCCTCGTGAATATCGTGTGCTGTATCGGCAGTGAAAATGGACGTGGGAATGGTAGTGAGACCTGTTAACACCTTACGTTTGGACTTTTCAACAGCTGTACAACGTCCAGCCACGTATAAAAGTGCACGATTTTCTTTATGAAGTGTTTAAATTGGAAGAGGAAAGAATTGTAGCAATTCAACTTGACGGTTACCGAAAATGTGTTTATGTGAAGTTAGTTTCTGCTTTATTATGTGAACAAATCTTACGTGAATATCCGAATGAAATTGAATTTAAAGACGAATACCAAACTTTTGAAGTAAAAATAGAATTAGCTGATAAGCCGATTACGATTGTAAAATTATCGGTAGTTCAGACTGAAATGCCTCATATGGACATTCAAGATGTAATGGCACAGTGAAATCAATCAAGGACGAATATTATAATTCAGGACATCGTTACAGAGTACCAACATGACGGAAATTAATATATATTGAACTTAGTAGTGAAATTCCCACGTTTGTAGTGATCGGGAACCAACGTTACTTAGCCCAATATAACAATCAGATAAAAAGATGCTATAAAATAATAATAGTATCAAGAATGTGACCAACGTGTTGTGAGTGGTGAACAGCTGGTGAAACAAGTGACAGGGCCTTCGGTATCCAGTCCTTCTAGATTCCGAGACGAAGAATTTCCACCAGTAGGAGAAGTTAATGGGAAAGGTGGGGAGTTTAAAAATAAAAAAAACGCCTTGAATTGTGACATCATAACTAAACAAGTAGTAAACCTCGGCTCCTCCGACGGAGTTATTTATGTTGTGGAAGGTGAACTGCTAGAAACAGCAGTGGCACCAGCAGTAATTGAAGAACAAGAGTTCCAGCATTTATCAGAAACTACATATCAGCATAATTTACATGTGAATCACCAAGTTCTATCATGGTATGGATGTTTCTTGTCAGCCGAAAACTGGGGTTGCAAGGTTGGTGGAAATATTATGGTTCCAATTAAAAGAGACAAGTCTCCAGCTCCAAATCATATCCTCCAATTGATCACTTGTAATTGTAAGACTAGACGCGTACGCTCATCTAGATACAAATGAACAGATATTAGGTGTTCAGTGAGGTGGGTATAAATAATGTCATGGAACTGCTTGTTTTAACTCTATAAGAGGGGAATAGGAGTATTTTTAGGCCCTAATGGTGACATTATCGAACTGAACACAAATAACTGAACATACCTGGAGATGAATGAAATATGAAATTTATAGTGAGAAACATGTAAAGTGAATACACCTAAAGTGAAAATTGTGTCTCTACATAAAACTGTATTTTCTATTTTCTTTAAAATTACGTCTCTACGTTGCACCGTAACGAAGATATCATTATTTTATCTGGATAACTCGTTTGCTTTCGGCGGCCATATTGATGACGTCATAATTTTTTTCCTCCTCTTGGATTTCTGGGGACTTTTAGTATGTCCCTCGGGGCATTTTCCTGAACATTTTCACCAGTTTTTGTTTCTGATTGAAATTTTTCCATTCTTAGCCCCAAAAACTCTTAATTTGCCTGAGCTAAGTGTTAAAAATTCATTCCAGTGTTTCACCGCAAAATTCACAGATAATTTTCGCAGCCGTTTCTTATAAGCTGTTGGGTATAGCACCCAGTGATGTTGTTGGTATACGATGCTACATGGCTTTTACTTATATCGAAACGATAGCAGTTGATTCTTGTCAATAATAAATGATTATTTAAAAGTAATATTACGTCATAAACTACCACATGGTCCCACTATCTATCTGCTATACTTTGACAATGCTTTTACTTAACATGAATTCTCAGTCATACCTAATCACAACGTAGTGATCAGTATCAAGAAAGATATTATTGAAGAATTAGTATCAAGAAAAGTACTATGTACATCATAATGTACTCATACATAGTATTTTTAAATTACACAAATTTCCTTTGTGCAGAAATATTCGAAATTTTGAAGACCTCCTTTAACGTTTATAACCAGGAATATGACATTTAGAATATATCTTTTCGTTTCAAGAATCTTTTCTATTCTCCCACTGGATTCTCTATTCGGCATATAAGAGCTTTCTCTCTGTAATGGACTTCGTGAGAATTTAGTACGAAAATAAATCTGTTTTTCTTCTCTGTTCACCCATGGGGAAATATACATTAGCTGCTTGATGTCGATGTTAGAAATGAACATTTCTCGTGTCTGCTGATGCCTTCCAATATATAATTAATTTTTCGGATTGGACAAACAGCAAGGAACTAATGTAGTGTTGTATCTGGAAGAGATCTGATTAGTAGACATTAATATAATATCACACATAACAAGGAAACTGATTTGTACTCACTAAATATAGGTAAAGAGGTAAATATAGGTAAACAAGATAGCACTAAAATGCAATTAGCGGCTATGTTAATCAATTAGTTATCCATATGTGTAATTTAAAGCTTCATTTTACCGAGCGGCCGTTGTTCAGTTCGTGGAAACTTGGATTCTCATTTGGGAGTTCTTGGACTCGATGCCAGCGGAGGATTTTTTTCAGCGTTTTCCTCAGTCATGTTTACAAAATGCCGGGATGGTATTCTCAACTTAGGCCCTAGTAGTCTCCTTCCCGCATCCTTTCCCTTACCATATACGTCACTAAGCTTTATAAACGGATATGGTTTCTGGATGCCAAGAAATATCAAATGCAAAATTCAAAATTCCATTCCAGCGATTCATTCAACGACTTTGACACTAATAAAGAAGTTTGTAGATGTACACGTACACGAAATGTTCTCATTTTGAATCAAATTAATTACATTTATTCCTAGTTAGTTTCAAGGGATAATACAGTTATTTGAATTTAAGACAATTACTGTTGTAATATTAGTACTCTGTACTCCTGACAAATAAGAGGACACTATTCAGTGAGTTTGCATCCTTTATTAATCCTAGGCGAGACAGGTGTTCATCTTTAATACTTGGACGCATTCATCTTTGATGATGTTTACAAAAATTGAGATGAGCAAGTTGACGTTTATAGTGCGAAACAGATTATTTTGCCGGAAGTAATATTCTCTTCGCAGACACAAATTAATTTTAACGAGAATATTTTACATTCAAATAAATTGCAAATGAGTAAGGTGGGCGAAGAAAAACAGTAAGCATTGTAAGTTGCCGGTGTTTGAAATATATTTTGCTTTACCTACCAAGGTGCTTTATGTTTTCTTCAACACGTAAACATTGACTATCTTAACTACACATTATTTACTTCGCAACGATACTCCTATTAGAAAGCGAAATATTGCAATTTAATTATTTCAACAAGATGGCGAAGTGTTATTTCTGAAGTCACGTTTCTTCGTTCTGATTGTAGTATATTTTTACCGATGCAATTATGAGCGTGTAGACCTAATGGACCATTACGTCCCATTACTGTTTATTTTATGTATTGTTGTAATTAGGTATGAATGAGTGAGTGTCTTGCGCAAGAGTGGTATTCTAATTTCTATTGTATCTTGTATAGTTATGTTTGTATATATAACCTTATGCTATGTAAAACCGCTGAATAATCTTTCTTTTTTCTCTCCTATATAGATTCAGAGGAGAAATTCATTTATGTATCGATTCCAAGTTGCTTCAGCTACATTTATTTCCAATACGAATAATCCATACTTCACAAACTCACTATAGATATTTTGAATTCTATTGGTTATCAGCAACCTTGCGAAAGCTTAATTTAAGTGGACAACGGTTTACTTTCGTACCTATATAAGGGAAGACAACCGATAGTACTATCCTGAAAAGAGATGTACAAAACCATCTAATTGTTACAAATGTGGAGAATCACATACCAGTTATTGCTGAAAATTTTTACACAACAAGAACTATTGCGCAACCTGCAGATTGAAGGGATACCGAACTACAGCCGCAAACTGTCCCTCGCGTCCTTTACAACACCGGAATTTTCAATCAAACAAAGTGTACAGATCTACTGAATCCAACAGTGCTCAATCAAAAATATCAAATGACAATCAAGCAGATCAAATCCCCACTCAAACGGAAAAATATATGACTGAAAATCTATTCAAAGAAACACTTCAAGATTTCACGAAGAACATACTTAAATGGATCTCAACAGTGCTGAACTTAGTCATGCACAAAGATAAAGATTCTCATCAGAAGCTTCATTCCGCCATCAACATGGCATCTGAAGAGTTCTTCCATTACCATTTCAACATTATAACATCTATAGATGGGCATATTTTCGTAGGACATGAAGCATTATTGAGAAAACAAATGAAAGGGATTACAAACTTAGAAAACATTTAAAAAAATCTACAAAATTATCAACTCTTCAGCAATACTACATGAGCACAACGAAATAGAAGACATTTCCAACAGAGTGGAGGTTCATCTCATGCACGTCACCCCGGAAAATCTCAAGGAAAGAAGAAATTAATTCCTACTTAATCCCAACCTACCAAATTTTTCAGCGAAATTTCCTTATTAAATTTTAATTATTTTGACATTTTAATTTTAAATTTATTTTATTTAGAATCTAACTCAATTAATTAATTCCTGAATTAAACAGAAAATAAATTCCAAATGTTCACTCTACTAAACAGAAATCCTGTTCATTCTCTTATAATAAAAACAATCAACCTTTACTAACTGAACAGTTAACAAAGTTTCCGTGGTTATTTGCTTGGAGGGGACTGGGCGTCTTGCTGCAGATCTGTGTTTGAAGAATTGTTTAAATCACAAATAATATTTGTACAATTCCCAAACATTTTCTCTTAACTCTAAGGATGAATGTGGCCAAGTATGGGCAGAAGTCCCGGCTGGGTCCCCCAACGGGCCCAGATACTTATCATCATTTGTTCGAGAGGAAAATTCTCACAATGTTCAGAGCTCAGAACACAGAAGACTCCAGTTAACATATAGCAATCGCGTTAACAACTTCGAGACCCCAGAGAGAGGGTCGAGCCAGCAGATGGTCACGTAAGTACAAAACACCACGCCGCTCTTCAGGAGAAGGTTTACAATTTTAGTCTATATTCAAAGCGTCACCTCCAATACTTTCGTTTTCGGAAAGGTGAATGAACCCAACAGCGTATGTCGATAGTGTTAGTTAAGCACTGCGACAGTTGCCCAGTTACAATTCGGGAAACGTTCTTCGACCGATTCTAAGAACCGAAATTAAGTATTAAAGGAGAATGATTCTTCAGAAAACAAATAGCAAGTAAATTCGAAGTCCGGTTGATATATATATAAGAAAAAAATATGTACGTATTCTCGTAAATGATAGAAACTATATCTTCTGCGTCGATTGGTGGAATGACACCACTACAAAATATCTAGAGAAAATGATCTCTAACAATCCGTTGACAGAAAAAAATATATTCCGTGGTTAAACAGGAAAATGATCATATAATCCTAAGTAAAGGATTCGTGGCTGCGAAGTAATTAAAATTAATGATTGAAAGGCTATATCACTTTATTACCACTATATTACGAATAACAGCGAGGCTAAATGATGGCTGAAAATCTACTGTTTCTAAATAAAGAAAGAAATTCTTGAATGAGAGAAATTAATTGCGCCTGCCGAATCACGGAATAGGTCCGTACAAAAAGAGCCGTGATGCTTCCATTCGCCTTTCTTTCTTCACTACGCGTATTTCGATATAGAAGATATCTGAATGCAGATTTCTGAGAGTAACTTGTTGTGACAATTGTGTATCCGTTAACGTACGTAATTAAGTTCTAGCCCACTTCTAACAAAACTTCCCACTCCCACTTTGTTTCCATAGTTATCTCAGTTTAAAGATCAATACTTCCTTCAACACTTTAATACCGGAGTTGCAAGTTTGTCTCTGAAAGAAGACCAGAAATATGGATCTTAATAGCCGATAGAAACCTTCGTAAATACATATTCAATAAATATTACTATTATTATTTTTAAATGAACTGCCTGAGTTATCATTTGTTAAGAAAATAATTAAGTGCAATTCCTTTTCTCATATTCTCTCGTAATTTATATGTTTAAGATTGTATTGCTTTTAAAGGATAAGTGAGAACAAAAACAAAATAGATTCTTTTCGAGGTACATGGTCGATATATATGTATACATTCTATAAAAATTTCTATAATCTCCACAGTATCTAAGCTTCGTAGACAACAGAGCCGAAGATCAATTCTACAAGCTTAAAAGCAACTAACTAAAAAAATCTGTTAATAATTAATTTATTAACATAGCCGCTAATTGCATTTTAGTGCTAGCTTGCTTACCTCTTTACCTACATATAGTGAGTACAAATCAGTTTCCTTGTTATGTGTGACAATATATTAATGTTTACTAATCAGATCTCTTCCAGATACATCACTACATTAGTTCCTCGCTGTTTGTCCAATCCAAAAAATTAAGGATATATTGGAAGGCATCTGCAGATACGAGAAATGTCCATTTCTAACATCGACATCAAGCAGCTAATGTATATTTTCCCATGAGTGAATAGAGAAGAAAAACAGATTTATTTTCTTACTAAATTCTCACGAAGTCCATTACTGAGAGAAAGCTTTTATATGCCGGATAGAGAATCCAGTGGGAGAATAGAAAAGATTCTTGAAACGAAAAGATATATTCTAGATGTAATTTTCCTGGTTATAAATGTTAAAAGAGGTCTTCAAAATTTCGAATATTTCTGCAGAAAGGAAATTTGTGTAATTTAAAAATATTATGTATGAGTACATTATATTGTATATAGTACTTTTCTTGATACTAATTCTTCAATAATATCTTTCTTGATACTGATCACTACGTTGTGATTAGGTATGACTGAGAATTCATGTTAAGTAAAAGCAATATCAAAGTATAACCGATAGGTCGTGGGACCATGTGGTAGTTTACGACGTAATATTACTTTTAAATAATCATTTATTACTGACAAGCATGAACTGTTATGGTTTCGATATAAGTAAAAGCCATGTAGCATCGTATACCAGCAACATCTGTGGGCGCTATACCCAACAGCTTATGGGAAACGGCTGCGAAAATTATCTGTGAATTTTGCGGTGAAACATTGGCATGAATTTTTAACAGATAAATTAGCTATTTCTGGGGCTAAGAGTGGAAAAAAATTCAATCAGAAATAAAAATTGGTAAAAATGTTAAGAAAAGTGCCCCGATGACATGCTAAAAGCATCCGGAAATCCCAGAGAAAGAAAATGTTTATAACGTCATTAATATGGCCGCCGAAGCCAAACGAGTTACCCAGATACAATAACGATATATTCGTTATTGTGCAACGTAGAGATGCAATTTTGGCGTCATTTTAAAGAACATAAACAAGATAGTTTTATGTAGAGACCCCATTTTCTATAAATCACATACATGTAGAGATATTTCGCGCTCAATTCTAAAAATTATGAAAAGATTTTTCCTTTTCAATTTTGAACTTTAAATTTCTCATAAATGAGGAGCAATTTAAATATTTTACCTGAAATAAATACAAAGGAGCATTATGTAAGGTTTCGTACGGTTACTTTATATTTACTGTATCTAGTAAACTGTGCGAGTAATTCGATTTTATATCAAAGGATTTGCTGTCGAATGCGCTAATGAAACAGACTCCAGAAAATAGTGCACTTTACACTCTCTAGAAGGGGAGTTGATTACTTCATGGGGTCCACACGTCGTTCCTTAGTTGAAGCGAATTGGAATTTTAAAGTATATTTTTGGATAAATCTTATTAATTCTTGTGCAGAAAGAATTTACGCAGGATAAATAAAAATAAGCTGTTAAACATTTGTGTTCTAAATGCTAATTTATATTCTATTATTCAGTTTCCTACACTAAGTTTTTATATTTTTAGGATTAGGTCAGGGCCCAAGTTGATGGTACCAGTCTGGAAGGACTAGGACAAAGCCTGAAAAAGTTGAAGGTTGCCAAGGTGTGGGAATGAAGTTATATTTACAGGGAAATTATATGTTGTTGATATGAAAATAACGCGATAAATCCAATATTATTCAATATACATGCGACCGCAGGAAGACTCACAAGAAGAATTTCCCCCTTATCTTCCCCTGTTAATTCGCACACTGCGTTGCCGTAACTCTAGTGTATCTGACTTCTGTGAAATGCAGTGTACATTACAAACTTGGAGGAGTCGTCTAATTTGCGGTAAATCTTATACTTACAACAGTTTTTGTGAATCCCTTCCAACGATTATTCCTATACTCGTGACACATTTTGAAAAAAATCCTTTCTACGATTTTACTTTCTTTGAAACAAATTCTTCGTTCTCTAAAATAATAATAAATTTTAAAATAAGCACGTTTTGGCTTGACTGCAGCATCGGATTAATATTTATAGTGGAAAGACGTTGCATTTTTAGAGTAATGTTGAACCGCAACATATTATCGATATTTTTCAAAATTGAAAAATGTATGCATGTAATTCCATTTACAAACTTTCTTATCAATTATATTTTTCCTACAAAAAGTAAATCTTGGCTTGTAACAATCCTTCCACATACGCTACAATTCTCCAGATACTTGTGGGTTACAAATGTAGATGACTACACTGATACTTCGCGAAACAGTATCACTAGTTATGCCAGTCACATTTACTTGTGATACTAGTCCATATAATTGTACTTATAAACGGTTTTTATTCCACTTCAATATATTTTATTCTAGATGGTTAAACTATATTTTATTATTTGAAAAATATAGTAATTTGAATTAAAATTTATAAAAGAAAATGTTGTGTTCGCCAGGGTTTTAGCGCACGAACCCAATTTTCCTTCGTTTTTTAAAGTAAAGAAAATCTTACCCTTGAGGATTTGCTGATTGTCGAGATGAGCAATACAATATTTTTCGGAAACGATCTATGGTATAGTGTGATTCTGTCTTGTAACAAAACAAGTATTGGCTGTTTCTAATCGTCATTTATTGCATTCTGCATATATTGCAACAACAAGGGAGTAAGTGTTGAATGATTTTGTTGAAGACTATTGCCTATAATCCACAGTTTGTTTCAAGTCAAAAAACAGGCAAATAAGGGCTGTCAAAAACATCGATATACCGAGATATCAGTATTTTGGAATACCAAAAATTCGGTATCACCCATACCGAAATATCGATATACCGAAAATACCGATAACACCGAAATACTGAAATATCGATACATCAAAATACCGAACAGTATCAATATACTTAACAATATGAGAATATGAAAATACTGAATTCCTCGAAATTCTGTAAAAAATAATACTAATAACTTCTGAAACCAGGTCAGTTTTGGTGACCCGGCCTCACCCGGACATAGGTAATAATCCGCTCTAAAACTTGACCCGGTCTGAGAACTTAATGAGCTCCAGTTTCGTAACTTTCGTGCTCTGTGGGGTAACACTTCCGGTCTCAGTCACTCCTCAAATAGAAGGAAATAATCAAATGCCATACTTTGTCTTCCGGGTGACGAGACCTAAATCGAGTCACCGGGTCAGGCCAGATCCCAAGGATAGACCCACTCCAAAACTTGAGTACTGTTCTATAATCACAATCATTCTAGTGTTGAATAGATAGTATTTCTGACCAAACGGTTCCAGATATCGGATATCCGGAACGGCGAATATTCGGATCCGAGTTTCGGATATTCGGTCATGGACACATTATCATAGTCTTTCCTAATTCGTACGTATTATTGGGGATTTTTTTTACGGCTACCAAACGATAAGTCTTATTTTGGCTTCTTTTACTCCTTATTTTTTAGTATTGTGAGGGCAAAAAGGGAAAACAGAATCATAGAAAGAGAGAAGAAATTGCTAAGCTATATATGAATTGCAAGATTAGTGCCATTGAAACCAGTCGTATAATAGTATGTTACTGATATATATTGGAGTGACAAAAGAAAAACAAATACTCGACAGCACCTACTTGTCCCTTCAAACCCCACCCTACCCCATTGCTAACCGTGACTTCCCTTTATGATGTGACGTTGTTATCAGCCACTATGCAATAAACATTGCGCTATTAAAGGGAATGAACAAAAACATGGCATCCTCCCTTCCCTTTTAAGTATCCAGCGATGTAAATTAAATACGAAAATTCTTTTCCAGATTACGTAGTTTAATTATGAGAAATAAAGCATGTATTTCAGAAAAAATAAAGGGCATTAAAATGTTTATATCAACTAACTTTGAACAGAAACAATAACAATCAACTACACAACTATCTCTATAAAATATACTTTTGGAGTTTCATATATATTGAATTAAATTGTAAATTGGTGGTAAATTATGAAAGACCCTGGCCAATACGTTCCCCATGCTCTGCTACCTCATCCCGAAAACTCCCTCTCCCCTTCCTTTCTCTCTCTCTCCTTCTCTATCTTTTCCCTCTCCGTCTCATCCTATCTCTCTTTGGAAGATAAGGAAGAAGAAAAAAGGAAGAGACACAAGGAGCACTATTTTTTTTCTCTCTCTCTCACCGGCTCACCGTAGCTCAGTAGTCGGGCGTTGGCGTAGGATTCAGGAAGTGTTGATATCTATCCCAGCTGTCGACCATCCTGACTGGTTTTTCTATGGATTTTCCTCAACACACAAGGCAATTGCCGGGGTGGTACCTTCAACATAGGCCGTGGCAGACACCTTCCCGAATTCTTTCCCCTCCCCTGTCCCGCCTTGAGCCTTAGATGTCTAAGGGCCATAAATAAAATTCAGTTCTATCTCCCATCTCTTTATTTATTTTCCTCAGGCCGGGATCAGGTAGGCAGAGGTTGGGGAAGGTATTTGCCAGGGCCTTTCATAATTTATTATCCCGGCATCGCAGATTCAGATGCATCATAATAACGAAATCTGAATTCTGGGCCTTTGAATCTGCGACCGAAATCGAACGAATCCATTCAACATGATATCCGAAACCTCGAAGATCTGAGTTTCGTATATCCGGATCTAACCATCCCCACTTAACAGTTTTCAAATTACATCAAAATGTTGCTAAAATGCATTTTGCTGCTAGCTTTTATCCCATCCTCAAAACTGCAGCTGCGTTATTGACTTTACTAATTGACTCCACGTGAAATCAGCGAAGCTGCAGCAACTGTGTTTCATTATCAGGAAAGGCCCAAACAGTACCACATTAGAGCGCACCGCGCTGGATCAATGTTTCGCCGCCTCAAACCCTAAACATGCCTTGTGGGCTTTGTGGTGAAAAAACACAGTGTGCGTGGGTTTTCTCGGGGTTCCGCTGTTTCCTCTCATTTTCTTCATTCCACCAATCATTCCATCTTCATCCATCTGGTCTGAGCCTGAGTAGACTAAAGACCTTAAAAATTAAATTCACAGTACCAGATTACAGCACAATAATTTTTCAAGATGCCTTCTCTTTCTTGATTTCGAAATGAGTCTCTGCGTTAGTGTGAACCACCTTGTATGTGTGGCCCAACGTGAAATAATAAAACAAAACAACAAATGTCAAATCATTTTCAAAAGAAATTAATGTAGATGAACATAGTTAAACAACTTTATGAGAATTGCAAATGTCAATATAATTGGTATGTAACAAAAACGCAAAGATAATCGGTAATAAACCCGGAATTGGAATATTGAAACTTATGGGCTGATTGCGTGTCTGAAGTAACGAAATACAGCAAACGAAGGCCTAACTAGAGGGTACTGACTGGACGGCAGAGACATTCAACAATGATTAGCAGTGGTGCGACTTTAGCTTGTCAATTGTTATTTTAGGATTTTTATGTTAAGGTTTGCTACAGTGAGAGAGAGTCCAAGCGCGCGCGAAAAGGTGATGACCGAGACAGTGCAAGTAAGAGACATTGTTAAGTGTTTAACTATTTTCAATATTTTCAGAACAGCAGTGGGCTTTTCAGTAACAAACTTTGATCAGTATCAGTATATCATATTTATCATTACTGTATAAACTATGATGTAAGTGTTGTGTATCATTAAATATGTTGCAGTCAAGTAATGTTTTGTTCTACAACATTCCTGCAGACAGTAAGTAACAGTTTTAGCATCTACTCATCTTAGTGATTGAACCAGCACTCCAACAGCATACCAGAGTTATTTATG